>JAODAL010013229.1:0-92142 GCA_025379985.1 Phyllomedusa bahiana
ATAAATTCCCTTATTGCTTAAAACGCTTTTTGGAGTCCCGTGGACTTTTTTTATTTTTTTTTTTTGGAACTTCTTGTATCAGAAGCTTTTGCTGCGGGCCCACCCCCCTTCTAATCTTTCAAGTAGTTTTTTGGAGTGCTGCTATTTTTCACTATATATTTATAAAATTATATATATTATATATATATATATTTTAAAATATATTAAAATTTTATATATTAATATATACATATATATTTATATATATATATATTTTATATATATTATATATACATACCACATATATATACACATATATATGCACACACACTTAGGGTATGTTCACTCACATGACATATTTTCAGACGTACTTTCGAGAGTAATTGTGTTGCAATGCGAATGAAGTACACCCTGCAAATACGGTAAAATCTCAGCATGCATTGAGTGCTTGATGACCCAGTGTATTCCACGGCTTTTTGTGTGCCAGAGAAAATGAAAGTAAATAGGAGGTCAGGCTGTAGCGCTGTTGAAAGTGAACTCTGGCCAGCACATACTTTCAACAGCAGGCATATTGCAACGCACATATAGTACAGACCAAAAGTTTCTTCATCAATGAAAACCTCAGTGCCACTAGATATCTGAAACTGCTACATGATGATGTGTTGCCCTCTTTATGCACTGAAGATGGCACGCTCCCTGAGTTTTTCCAGCAAGATAGTCCACCACCACATTATGGGTGTCAGGTCCGAACATTCCAACATGAACAGTGTGAGGAAGAATTCACTTTATTGCATCACCCATTCTGAATCTAGTCAGAACACAGCTACCTCCACCACAGGACAAGCACAATTAACATGTAAAACGGCACAGCACTCTTCCCCAATGCCTCTGTAGGCAGTCGCCACAGCATGGGGTCAACCCATGAAAGGATCCTCATGTTATCTAATTAGCACTGAACAAATGCTAGTCCCAGCTTCAAAGACTTCAATCAATCAAACCCAGTCGGGTCGTCTCCGAAATTTCATATCGATTCATAGGCGATCCGCTTATAACTGGTGCATAGCGGGTTCATATCGCATAACAGAGAACTCCCCACACCCACCGCCACAAATTTCCAGGTTTCCAGTGTACACGGGGACTGAGTTTATCAAAAACCCCCCGGGCCCCCCCCCCCCCCCCAGGGTCCATAAAGATAAGCATGTTTGATATACAGGCGCGGGTAGGCCCAACGGTTCTGAGGGTTTACCACCGGCTCGGTTCTGTGCCAATCCCCCTGCCGAGTTATAGTCCATTTTTGGTTTTTTTATCAGAAACTGCATGACCTGAGTGGGAGGATTTTCATAGTCCATCCCAGGGGTGTGTAGGGGGCTGCCAAGTGGGCTGCCCCTCGCAGATATAAGCCAGGAGCCAGGGGTGGCTCTTCCTGTTTGATCCAAGGAGGGGGGTACCTGAGAGCAGGTCCGGTAACATCATCACGCAGCGGGCCAGGCCACATCTGCCCCCGTGCGGCCGGGCCACCAAGCAACAACGGTAACTTGACTTATTTTAACTGCCTTTTGTCTTAATCCATAATTGTATTTGCACCTCTCTCTGACCTGTATATTTTTTATCCTTTCTTGTACATATTACCTGTCTAGTGTGCCCTTCAAGGCTAATTAAATCTATAAACTTTAATCTGAGTTAGTCTGTCTTGATCAACGGCCTCACACGCCTAATTCTCGGTCTATAGTATATAGCTACCCAAGGGTTGGTTCCTGACCCTGCTCTAAGTCGGTAACGGACCGGTCTATAAATAAACGAGGCGAACTAGTGGCGCATTGTTGTTTCCCTGTGCCAGTGGGGGGCAAGGGTTAACAGGGGAAACAGTATCTTGCGGGACCTTGAGCTTCCGCCTAGTGGGCAGCGCAACGTCGAGATACACCCCAAGTCAGGCCGTCGCCCCTCAAGCGGGCCGGCGGACTAGGCTGTTTTCGTCACATATTGGGGGCCCAGAGGGGTTTGGGATCAAGACAATCGTGTTTGTGAGTGCGCGTGCTGTACTCCCAAATACTAAGGACTACCAGCAGTGGGTTTTGCTGCTGGGGGTCTTAAGATTAACTCAGCACTAGACCAGTCAGAGTGCAAATACAAGGTTTTGGGTGCATTCAGGTTGCAGTTTTTGTGTCAAGTAACCCAGTGTTGCGTTGCAAGGATGGCTGGTCGTAGCAAGGGCAAAGCTGTAGGCCCGGAGGAAACAGTCGGTGTAGTTAGCCAGGAGGAGCTCGGCCCAGGCCAGGCTGTGGACTATGAAGGCGAGGGGGAGTCCAGCTCGGGCTCCTCAAGGAGCCAGTCGCAGGTGGTCAGTGGCGCAGTGGGCAGCTCACAATCGGCTATTCTCCTGCAAGCTGCCCTGGCTAAGCTTGAGGCTGGAAACCTCGACGCCTACAAGGCCCTCCTAGCAGCTGCAGAACGTCGCGAGCAGATAGAGGCGGCAGCTGCAGAACGTCGGGAGCGGGCCGAGGAACGTCAGCGGGGACCGGCGACACCAATTACAGGTGTGCTACAGCTGGAAAAGGCCAAGTCCCCCGGCCAGTGAAGAGCCTCCTCAACCCAGGCCCCAAAAAGTTGAGGGCGGAGGACTTTCCCATGCTGGCTAAAGGTGGAGACCTGGACACCTTCCTCCTGGCATTTGAAAAAATTTGCCGCCAGCACCATGTGCCTGAGGACCAGTGGGTTCGGTTTCTGACTCCTCGTCTCAGAGGTAAAGCTCTGGAGATCTTGGGGGGACCTGCCCAGCGGGGTCCACCCTGCCCTACGGGGGAATCAAGCAGGCACTGATCCCCCAAGTAAAAATTCACCCCTGAGATGTATAGGAAAGAAGCTCCGGAGTTTGCAGCGGGGTCCTACAGACAGCTGGCCCGACCACATGCGGGCCCTCCAGAGAGCAGATCGACCAGTGGACCTGGGGCTAAAGATCACCACCGTCCAGCAGCGGAAGGAGCTCATCGACACGGAGCAGTTTTTGTGGAACTGCCCAGAGGACCTCCAGCAGCACCTTCGTGACCAGAAACCGCAGGGGGCCACCGCCACAGCAAACCTCGCGGATGAGTACGCCAACAATCGGGCACCGGAGGCCAGGAAGCACACCAGCTGGAGAGGGGGTAAGATGCCCGCAGGGCCAGTTGTCCCTACCCCTAAGCCCAGGGGGCCCCCAGCCCATGCTTCCACGTCTGTGGGGAACCCCGACTCGTCACCTTTGAAAAAACAGCCGGGACATTCAAGCCGCATGTCCCCAGCACCAGAAGGGCCCGGTCCAGTCCCTTTTCCACAGCGCCCATTTGGTTTGTGTGTGGGTGGGGGTGGGGGAAGGCCCCTTGATAACTACCAGCCAGTCACCGTAGGCCGGTCTGTTGCCATGGGACTCTTGGACACCGGCGCGGAGATGACTGTGGTGCGGCCTGAGCTGGTGTCCCCAAAGGACATGATACCAGGAAAGACTTGCGCTGTCTCCGGAATTGGAGGCGTTGTGCCGGCGCTGCCAGTGGCCAAGGTGTATTTGGACTGGGGTGCCGGGCAGGGAATGCGGGAGGTTGGAGTGTCGCCGAACATTCCGGCTAGTATTTTGTTAGGGACAGATTTGGGCGGCTGGTTGCCCGTTTTGAGGCCCCTGAAGCCCCAAGTTCTGCTCCCCCCAAATGTGATATGTCATCCAACCATGTTAATGTTGCAAACAATGTTATTAATATGCATACTGATGGGAGTATAGGGGTGGGTGACATGGTGTGTTCCTCTCCACCCTGTGGAGAGGAGTTTAAGGTCAGCAGGTTGCAATAGGGCAGAGGGTGTGTCCAGAAGGCCTGTGGGATTTGTTGTCCTCTGGGGGTGGCATCAGCGGGGACATACAGGGGGCAGACCGCTGTGGTGGGGGAGCATGCAGGTGAGGCAGGGCTCCCAGGAAAGGCCACAGGGCAGGGTCCCCCACGGGCCAGGGCAGACAGGGGGCAGACAGCTGTTGGTGGGGGAGCATGCAGGTTTGAGGCGGGGCTCCCGGGGGAAGGCACAGAGCAGGGTCTCCCCTCAAACAGGATGCCCGAGGGCCCAGGTTAGGCCAAGCAGACTGGCGACTTATATAGATGCCGAGGGGGAGGGGCCCCCCCCAGCGGTTGGGCAGCGGTCATGGCCGCTGTCACGGCAGTGGGAGGGCCAGGAGCCAGGAGGCCCTCAGTGGCCCGACGGTATCCTCCCTCTAAACCAGGTAAGTGCCAGGGTAGGTGGGGGCCCAGGAGATAGGTCCCGTGGAACCGACAGATGACGTTGCAGTCTCGTCCATTCTGGCCACGTCTAGTCGATAGTTTCAGGCAGCGTTAGCGCCTGAAGACAGCCTGAAAGCTCTCAAGGAGCAGGCAGCACAGCCACCCTTGGATTTCCGACACCGCGCGGGTGGTCTGGGACCAAGGAGGGCTGTACCAAGTGACGGTCGACCGGGTTCACGGAGGCGTGGCCCAGGGACCGACGGTTGGTGGTTACCCTATCCGTTCAGGGCGGAGTTGTTGCGGGTTACGCATGAGATTCCGATGGCCGGACACCTAGGGATCGCCAAGACCAAGGAAAGGCTGGCCCAGCATTTCCACTGGCCAAAGATGGGGACTGATGTGGCTGCCTACTGCCGTTCATGTGACACCTGTCAGAGGGTGGGGAAGGCGGGGCCGAGGCCCAAAGCCCCACTGGTACCTCTGCCTATCCTAGACGAGCCTTTCAGGAGGGTGGCTGTGGATTTTATTGGACCGCTGTCAATTCCCAGCAGCTCCGGGAAACGCTTCATACTGACGGTCGTAGACTACGCCACTCGGTACCCGGAAAGCGGTAGCCTTGTCGTCCATTCGGGGCCGACAAGGTGGCCACCGCCTTACTGGAGATTTTCTCCCGAGGGGGGCTTTCCCAGGAAATGCTCAACTGACCGGGGGACCAGTTCATGTCGCAGCTAATGGAGTCCTTGTGTAAGCTTGGTTTCAGGTGCAACATCTGGTGCCAGCCCGTTCCACCCACAGACTAATGGCCTGTGTGAACGGTTCAATGGCACCCTGAAGCAGATGCTTAAAATGTTGGTCGACACCCACGGCGTGACTGGGAGCGGTACCTCCCACACCTGCTGTTCACATTCCGGGAAGTTCCACAAACCTCATCGGGTTTTGCTCCCTTCGAGCTCCTGTATGGGCGACGTGTTTGGGGGACACTGGCTCTGGTGAAGGAGGCCTGGGTAGGAGACTTAGGAACCCAGGAGGTGTCGGTCATTGAGTATGTCGTGCGCTTCCGTGACAAAATTTCAGGCCTTGACGCAGCTTAGTGCACGAGGGAAAATGCAAAGGGCCAAGCGACCAGAAGCAGTGGGACGACCAGAAAAGCTTGTGAAAGGACCTACCAGGTGGGTCGAAGAAAGTGTGGTCCTGGTCCCCTGTACCACCAGGACAAGCTTCAGGCAGCCTGGAAGGCCAAAATGTTGTGCACCAGCAACTCACGCAGTCACGTACCTGGTCACCCTGGACCAACGACCGGGGAAGGCGGAAGGCCTTCCACTGTGAACATGATGAAAGGCGCATCATGAGCGGGAGGTATGTGCCCTTCACGTGTGCATCCTGGCGGTGGAAAGTGTGACGAAGAACCTCTTTGTCATGCTTGCACCTGTCAGGGCAGGTTGGTCCATTGAGGATGTGGAGATTTTTGGACAGCTCCTGGAGGACCAACTGTCCCAGCTGTTGGCGACCCTCTACCCCTTATGGGCATTGTTCACTAACGTGCCTGGAAGGACGGAGTCAGCCGTCCATCACGTGGACACCGGGGATCACCCCCCAATCCGGCGTTCAGCATTTTCGGATCTCCCCGAAGTGCAGCAGCACAGGCCAGTGAGGAGATTGACGAGATGCTGAAGCTGGGGGTCATTCCGGCGTCCAACAGTGCCTGGGCCTCGCCTTTAGTCCTCGTCCCCAAGAAGGATCGGACCACCCGGTTCTGCTGGGGGGGACTACAGGGGGTCAACGCTGTCACGGTCACTGATGCGTACCCAATGCCATGCATCGATGACCTGCTCGATCAGTTGGCTGGGGCCAAGTACCTGACCATCATGGATCGGAGCCGGGGATATTGGCAGATTCCCCAGACCCCTGAGGCAAGGGAAAGCTCTGCCTTTTATAAACCCCCTTTGGACTGTACGAGTCCACCGTCAATTTCCGTTCGGCATGAAGAATGCCCCTGCCACCTTTTCAGTGGATGGTCAACACGCTGCTTAAGGGACTTGAAGGGTTTCGCGGCTGCGTACCTGGATGAAAAATAGCCGTTTTCAGTCCCACCTGGGAGGACCACCTTTCCCGCACCTGACGCAGGTGCTGGACGTATCCGCCAGGCATGGCTTGACCATCAAGCCGGAAAAAGTGCCAGCTGGGGATGAGTGAGGTCCACTACCTGGGGCACCGGGCAGGTGGGGGGGCCCTTTAAAACCAGAGCCGGGAAAAGTGGATGCCATCGCATCCTGGACATCCCCAGGACCAAGAAGCAGGTGATGTCCTTCTTGGGCACCGCTGGGTACTATAGGAGGTTTGTTCCACACTATAGTAGCCTGGCAAAGCCCTGACAGACCTCACCAGGAATAGGTTGCCCTCCCGCGGTCGATTGGACAAACGACTGCGTGACGGCCTTCCAAGCCCCAAGGCCCCGTTTTCCAGCTCCCCAAATACTACAAGCCCGCCGACTTCACCCGGCAGATTATAGTACAAAACGACGCCATTGACTTTGGCCCTCGGTGCAGTGCTCAGCAGGTGGACACAATGGGACAGGAAAAATCCCGGGTTTTGTACCTGAGCCGGAAGCTTTCTGCCCAGGGGGAAATGGCCTATTTCCACCATGGAAAAAGAATGCCTGGCGATAGTGTGGGGCCCTGCAGCGGCTGCAGCCCTATCTATACTTGCGGCATTTCATTGTGGAGACAGACCACAACCTCTGAGCTGGCTACACACACGGTCTCCGGAACCAATGGGAGGTTGTACGCTGGACCGGTCGTTCCAGCAGTACAACTTTGTCATTTTGCCACCGAAGGGCCGAGACCAGGCAACGCCGATGGGTTGTCCCGACAAGGGGAGGGGTCAGTTGGGCGCCTGGTGGAGCACAGTTTGGGGGTGCTCCCCCTAGGGGCCCCCAAAAGGGGGGAGGTGTGAGGAAGAATTCACTTTATTGCATCACCCATTCTGAATCTAGTCAGAACACAGCTTCCCCCACCACAGGACAAGCTCAATTTACATGTAAATTTGGCACAGCTCTCTTCCCCAATGCCTCTGTAGGAAGTCGCCACAGCATGGGTCAACCCATGAAAGGATTCTCTGTTATATCTAATAGCACTGAACAAATGCTTGTCCCAGCTTCAAAGACTTCAATCAATCAAACCCGTCGGGTCGTCTCCGAAATTTCATATCGATTCATAGGCGATCCGCTTATAATGGTGCATGGGGGTTCATATCGCATAACAGAGAACTCCCACACCCATCGCCACAAATTTTTCCCGGTTTCCAGTGTCACGGGACTGAGATATCCAGAACCGGGCCTACAAGGGTCCATAAGATAAGCATGTTTTTATATCAGGGGGCCCGGGGAGGCCCAGACGGTTCTGATGGTACCACCAGCTCGGTTCTGTGCCAATGCCCTGCCGAGTTATAGTCCATTTTTGGTTTTGTATCAGAACTGCATGACCTGAGTGGGAGGAGTTTTATAGTCCGTCCCCCGGGGTGTGTAGGGGCTGCCAAGTGGGCTGCCCCTCGCAGTATAAGCCCGGAGCCAGGGGTGGCTCTTCCTGTTTGATCCAAGGGGGGGGGGCACCTGAGAGCAGGTCCAGTAACATCATCACGCAGCAGCCAGGCCATATCTGCCCCCCGTGCGGCCGCCGGGCACCAAGCAACAAAGGTAAAATTGACTTATTTTTAAATGCCTTTTGTCTGTAATCCATAATTGTATTTGCACCCCTCTCTGACCCGTTTATTATTATCCCTCTTGTACTATTACCTGTTAGTGTACCCTTCAAGGCTAAATTAATCTATAAACTTTAATCTGAGTTAGTCTGTTTGATCACGGCCTCACACGCCTAATTCTCGGTTTTATAGTTTATAGCTACCCAAGGGTTGGTTCCTGAACCCTGGCTATAAGTCGGTAACGGACCGGTCTTATAACTAAAAGAGCGATCTGGTGGCAGCATTGTTTTTTTTCCCTGTGCCAGTGTGGGCAAGGGTTAACGTGGAACAGTATTGGCTGACCTTGAGCTCCCCTAGTGGGCAGCGCAACATCGAGATACACCCCAAGTCAGGCCGTCGTCCCTCAAGCGGGCCGGCGGACTAGGCTGTTTTCGTCACAAACAGTTTCCTGAAAAGTGGATTGGTTGTCGTGGGCCAGTTGAATGGCCACCAAGGTCTCCTGATCTGACTCCCTTAGACTTTTATCTTTGGGGTCATCTGAAGGCAATTGTCTATGCTGTGAGATATGAGGATGTTTCAGCATCTGAAACAATGGATACTGGAAGCCTGTGCTAGCATTTCCTCTGCAGTGTTGCTATCAGTGTTGGGCAAGAGTGGGAGAAGAGGGTGGTGCATCGACAATTCAACACAATGGGCAGCACTTTGAAACACATTGTATAAGTGGTCATAAAATTTGAAATAACTCATGAAAGAATAAAGTTATGTTAAAACCAAGCAACCCATTGTCTTTCTTGTGGAATTCTCAATAAGTTTGATGTGTTACATAATAAAAATAAAATTGGATAAAAAATGGCAGACTTCAAAATGGCCGCCATGGTCACCACCCATCTTGAAAAGCTTTTCTCCTCCTATATACTAATGTGCCACAAACAGGAAGTTGATATCACAAACCATTCCCATTTTATTAGGTGTATCCATATAAATGACCACCCTGTATATATTGTATAAAGGCTAAATTCACACAGCTTATTGCAGCATGTACCTACAGTACAGGCCAAAAGTTTGGACACACCTTCTCATTCCAACAGTTTTCTGTATTTTCATGACTATAAAAATTGTACATTCACACTGAAGGCATCAAAACTAAGAATTAACACATGTGGAATGATATACTTAACAAAAAAGTGTGAAACAACTGAAAATATGTCTTATATTCTAGGTTCTTCAAAGTAGCCACCTTTTGCTTTGATTACTGCTTTGCACACTCTTGGCATTCTCTTGATGAACTTCAAGAGGTAGTCACCTGAAAGGTTTTCACTTCACAGCTGTTCCCTTTCAGGTTTAATAATTGGGATTTCTTGCCTTATAAATGGGGTTGGGACTAGAGATGGGCGAATTTCCCAAAATTCGGTTCGTTCACTTCGCCGGATTTCTCGGCAAAAAATAACTTCGTTCCGAATTACTTCGGGACGAACCCACGTTAAAAACGCTTTTTCCAGGTTGCACAGACCCTGCAGGTTCTGTAGAACGTTGTGCTATGCTTAAATATGCAGAGGGAGCTTGGTTTGGCCCTTCATTACAAATGTTGTGTTTTGGGTATGACACGCACATGACTGCCGCCGCTCTTAGAATCGCTTCACTATAAATTCCCTGGGCATTAAGAGGGCAGAATGACCAAAAAACTGAAGCGAGAATGTTGCCTGATAAGTCATGCCAGAGAAAGCTGGAAAAAAACAAGCTGAGAGCTAAAGGTGGCAACATTAGTGACAGAGTGTGGAGGTTGACCGGCGGCAGCCACAGCAGCATGAGGTCAGACAGTGGTACAATGACATTCTGGAGGTGGCAAAAACAGGAATAGGCCACAGAGTGGCACAATGACAGAGTGTGGAGGTCACGGCAGCAGCAACATGAGGTCAGACAGTGGCACAATGACACAGTGTGTAGGTCACGGCAGCAGCCAGAGCAGCATCGTGAGGTCACACATGTGAACAAAGACACAGTGTGTAGGTCACGGCAGCAGACACAGCAGCAGCATGAGGTAGACAGTGGCACAATGACACAGTGTGTAGGTCACGGAGCAGCAGCGCATGAGGTCAGACGTGGCAAAATGACATTCTGGAGGTGGCAAAAAACAGGAGTAGGCCACAGGTGGGACAATGACAGAGAGTGGAGGCCCACGGCAGCAGCATGAGGTCAGACAGTGGCACAATGACATTCTGGAGGTGGCAAAAACAGGAGTAGGCCACAGAGTGGGACAATGACACAGTGTGGAGGTCACGGCAGCAGCCACAGCAGCAGCATGAGGTCAGACTGGCACAATGACATTCTGGAGGTGGCAAAAACAGGAGTGGGCCCCACAGAGTGGGAAAATGACACAGTGTGGAGGTCACGGCAGCAGCATGAGGTCCAGACAGTGGCACAATGACATTCTGGAGGGGTGGCAAAAACGGGAGTAGGCCACAGAGTGGGACAATGACACAGTGTGGAGGTCACGGCAGCAGCCACAGCAGCAGATGAGGTCGGCCAGTGCACAATGACATTCTGAGGGTGGCAAAAACAGGAGTAGGCCACAGAGTGGGGACAATGACACAGGGGTGGAGGTCACGGCAAGCAGCCACAGCAGCAGCATGAGGTCAAGCAGTGGCACAATGACATTCTGGAGGTGGCAAAAACAGGAGTAGGCCACAGAGTGGGACAATGACACAGTGTGAGGTCACGGCAGCAGTCACAGCAGCAGCCTGAGTCAGGCAGTGGCCCACAAGGACAGAGTGTGGGGTCACGGCAGCCAGCCACAGAAGCAGCATGAGGTCAGGCAGTGGCACAATGACATTCTGGAGGTGGCAAAAACAGGAGTAGGCCCACATAGTGGGACAATGACACAGTGGTGGAGGTCACGGCAGCAGCCACAGCAGCAGCATGATGGTCAGACAGTGCAAAATGACACAGTGAGCAGGTCACGGCAGCAGCCACAGCAGCAGCAAGAGGTCAGACGTGGCACAATGACACAGTGTGTAGGTCACGGGCAGCAGCAGCATGAGGGTCAGCAGTGGCACAATGACATTCGGAGGTGGCAAAACGGGAGTAGGCCACAGAGGGGGGACAATGACAGGAGTGGAGGTCACGGCAGCGCATGAGGTCAGACAGTGCACAATGACATTCGGGAGGTGGCAAAAACAGGAGTAGGACGGAGTGGGAAAATGACACAGTGTGGAGGTCACGGCAGCAGCAATGGGGTTTCAGACAGTGGCACAATGACTTCTGGAGTGGCAAAACAGGAGTAGGGACACAGAGTGGGGACAATGACACAGTGTGGAGGTCACGCGGGCACCCAAGCAGCAATGAGTCAGGCAGTGGCACAATGACATTCTGGAGGTGGCAAAAACAGGAGTAGGCCACAGAGTGGGACAATGACACATTTGTGGAGGTCACGGAAAGTAGCCACAGCAGCAGCATGAGGTCAAGCAGTGGCACAATGACATTCTGGAGGTGGCAAAAACGGGAGAGGCCACAGAGCGGGACATGACACAGTGTGTAGGTCACGGCAGCAGCCCGCGTAGTGAGGTCGACGTGGCACAATGACACAGTGAGTAGGTCACGGCAGCAGCACAGCACAGAGAGGCCAGAAGTGGCACAATCACAGAGTGTGGAGTGGGTGGCAAACCAGTCCGGTAAAGATGGTTGGGGGCAGATGGAGAAAATGTCAGCAGATGGTGGCATAGGGGGGTGGCACATCAATAGTGGCTGAGGCAGTAGTTTGAACCCAAAATAAATTTCTCACAGTTTGGATGAGGCATCATGGCTGATGAGCTGACGCCTAAGGCATTGGTGTGGAAATCCGGCCGATCACGCCTGATTCATCTTGACAAAGGTCAGTCGTTCCACATTTCCCGTTGGACAAGCGGGTTCTCCTTGGGGTAACGATGGCCCCCGCCGCACTGAACACCCGCTCTGATGCCACACTACGGGGCCCGGGGAGGACAGCTTTTTCCACTGCAAACTCGGCAAGTTGCGGCCACACATCCAGTTTGGCTGCTCAGTAGTCCAGCGGATCTTCTAACTGGGGTGGCAGAGTGCTGTCCCAAGTAGGCCAACACCTGTTGGTTCAGGGTCTGCTCCAGGTTCCTGCTGGCGACTGCCCTCCTCCACTAGGCGGGTGAAGGAAGCTGCTCATCAGTGACTCCAGACTTAGGTTGCTGCTGATGGAGCTGGTACTGCTCCGACCCCCCCCCCCCTTGCCCTGGCGGCCGGGGCAGTATACTTTTAGCGCTGAAGAACCCCCCGGTCAGAAACCCGTCAGAGGCAGGGACGATGCCCAAAGGCAGCGGCCAAAAAGACTACGGAGGATTTCCCTATAGTTATTTGAGTTTGTCCTCCCTCTCAATAGCTGGGAAAAAGGCTCCCATTTTTGGGCCCGGTTAAAGCGGGTCCAATAAAGGGGGGAGGCCATAAGTCATCCCTCTGCCGGATGCTGACTATTGGGCTGTCACTAGCCAGGCAAATCAGATGCTGCGGGCCATCTGCACAAATGACTCCGAGGGGCTCCTGCCTCCATCTCCACTGTAATTTCTGCCACGGTGCTTGCGGTCATCTGCCTCGTCTTCCTCATCTCCATCTACCTCCTTCCAGCTGCTCCTGCTCCTCCTCTCATGTCACCTGGGTAGAAAATCCACTCATTTCACCAGACAATGCTTCTGCTCCAATGTCCTCCTCCTCCTCCTCCTCCATTCAGTCCCCAGCGGACTCATGTGGCTGCGAGATGTAGTCGCCACGTCTCCAGTCCTCTGCCCAGACAGATTTTTCAGCATTTGTTCCAGACATGAAGCAGTGGGAATGACGTTATTCATCCCTAGTCCCGGGCGACTGACAAAAAAGGGGGCCCCCCTCGAATGGCCCCAACAAACGGCAGGTGCCCACGCATGAGCTGCCTTTGGGCCCTGACATAAAAGGGGTTACCAGGGGAGTACCCCTGTCCCGCCTGGATCATCAAAAAAATCGTTAATGGCCTTTCTCTTTCATCACACCCGGCCCAACATTGCGGGCCCGGGGAATTTCCCCAAGGGGTGGAAAAAACCTTTATCAGAGTTTTTTGGGGGGGGCCGTTCTGCCGCGCAACTCGAGGAGGGTTTTCCCTTTGGTTTTGTTGGGAAAATGGAAAAAATGCATGCCCCATTTTCCGGCCATTTTCAGAAAAACCCCGGGAAAATGGGTGGAAGATTTTCAGGAACCTTTTCACAACCAGATTGAACACGGGGGCCTGCGGGCGCATGGCCATCCCTCCTCAGTGCAGCGCGGACACCATTTTCCCTCCCATTGTCCTCCCCAAAGGGTTTCCCCATTTGCAGTTTGCGCGGAGAAAGCCCACACATCGATTTCTTGCTGCGGGAACGCGGACATTTCCTCCCCTGGGTGACTTCGTTTTCCCGAGGCAAGCCAGGTGTAAAACTGCTGACACCCGCGGGTGCCCTACCCCTTTGTGGTATGAGGGAGCGTAACTTGTGGGGGCTGAATGGTGGTGGTGGTGGAGGAGGGGGGGCCGGACATTGGCCAGGAGCCACATTTTTTTGAAAATGGAGGAAAAAAGGGGCGTCCCCCTGTCCAAGTTTTTTGGGGGTTGCCCGGGGCCCCAAAGCACATTCACCCAGGGGGGCCCGTAAAGGACTTTTTACTGGCCCTGACCGAAATTTAACAGCTCCAGCCCCCCCCGCGCTCCCGGGTGCCCCTTTGGGAACAAACGGGGATAAGCTCAAGGACTGCCCCAACTTCTTTTCTACTTTTTATAAAGTGCTGGAAACTGCCTTTTTGGAAAAAAAAAATTTCCCGGTTTGGAATTTCTCCACTCCCTCGGCACAAGCCATTATTTCCCTCTGAACGGTGCAGAGCCCCACCTTTTGGAAAAGGGAGGGACTGCAGCCCCAAACCAACTTGGACGGGAAAGTAGGGCGACCCTTCTGCCCTTGGGGAGGGTTTGGACAATACCCGCTGCTCTTTGGGGAATCACCTCGCTGAATTGACTGCTGGGGGCCATGATAACCCAGGAGCAGGGGCATCTGGACCGGGAGAAAGAGGGCGAAGAGAAAAATTCCATTCTGCAGAGGTTTGGAGCCCTTTACTGGCTGCAATGGCATGCGTGCCACTGGGCGCGCTGGGGCCCGTTGGGTGCAGGGTGGACCACCCCCAACTGAACCACGTTTCCCCCCTGGGCCACCATGGGGGGGAAGCTGCATGGTTGAAAGCAGGGCCCGTGGTGCCAACGTTTCTCCCTGGCCACCTTCAATTTCTGCTTTCAGATTCTTTCATAAACCCCCAAAAATTTGGTTCCTCCCTTTTTTAGCAAAAAAAACTGCCCCCACCCCGGGGGTAATCGGGTTTTTCTGCCAACGCTCCGACTGAGTGACACTGCCGCCGCTGCCTCACTGAGCCCCCGTGCCGCTAAATTTTTTTGGACCTGCAAGCGGGTTTTTTTACCCCCCTGGCCCCTTGGCTTCCCCACCTCACAAATCTGCTATCCTTCTGACCCCACGGGCCACAAACCCCCCTTTCTGGGTGGCTCCCACTGACCCGCAAGGGGACCCCTCTTTTCCCCGACGATGATGAAGCCCTTGCCTCACCCCGGGTCCCAAGTGGCCCTTTGGCTACACATCATCCATTTGTGTTTCAACGTCCTTTTCTGTTTTCATCACCGGTCCTTAGGGATGCAGAGGCCCGACCCCTTCCCAAAATGAAACCCCCCATGGGCCCCTCTCAACACTAACTTTGCCGCCTAAATGGCCCCAAAAAAGGGGGTTTTGGCCCCATTTTTTCCTGCTAAAATAGCTGCTGACTGCCCCCCCAAAATTGGGTTTATCCCGCTAAATATGGCGCTGGGCCCAGACCACCCTTTTAAAATCCTTTCCCGGGAACCGGGTGGGACAGAGGCGGGTTTTAGACAGGTGGGGGGCCCCCCCGACCCCCCTCCCGGGGCCCCCCCAACTAAAGGGGGGTGTCTGACGTTTCCCCCCCGAATCTTTGGGTGGGGTTTTCAAAGTCCTGGGAGAAAGTGGAAAGACCTAGTCAACCCAAAAAGAACCCTTGGGTTCTAACGCACACGGGCCCCAGATGAAAAAAAATTTGCTACAGAATTTTCTTCTGGTTTGGGGGTGAAAAAGAAAGTTTCTTTTACTGAGGGAACCCGCAGAAAAAAACCTTTGTTTTAAACCCCCTTGGGTGTTAAAAATTTCGCCAAAGGGGAAATTTGAGCCACCACCAAAATACTAGCCTTTTTACGTTACAATGCGGTTTTTTTACGCCCCACAACAAGAAAATAAAAAATTTTAAAAATTTAAACCCCTTTTCTTGTTAATTTTGGGTACAGGAAAAAAAGTATATAATTTTTTGGGGGGGGAAAATGACGGTTTCTTGGGGTCACCACAGCTTAAAAACAACGCTTTAAATTTAAACCCCTGGGTTTTAAATTGCGCCCAAAAAATTGAGGGAGCCAAAAAAGAAGTGGGATTTTTTATTGGGAAAAAAAGCTGTTTCTTTAAAAGAATAAACAGGAACTGGCCCTTTGAAACTCCCCTTTATAAATTTAAAAGTTTTGTGACAGATAGGGGTTTAAATGTATATGCAGCTTGGAAAATGGACGCACACTGGATTTTAGATCCAAACCCAAAAAAATTAAAAAATAGAACGTTAAAAGAAGCACCCCTGAGACAAGCTGAGACACCCCACAAAAATCGTGGGATAAAAACCAATTCTTCAGTAACAATCAGCCGCGGCAGCACCTTCCCCGATCATTTCAGTGAGAGCGGTATGAGCTCCCGGCGTCGCGCCCGGGCTTATATAGTGCGGTGACGTCACAGAATCCCCCCGGGTCTCTGATTGGCTTCATCTCTGCACATGTCATGCAGGCTATGCCCTTCTTCCTCCCAGAGTTCTTTGCCCCATGTAACGCCATGTGCTCGCAGCCATTTTATCAATGAAAAGCACACTTTGTTCACCCGAAGTACCCCAAACTTCGACTTCGTTCAGAACCGAAGTTTTCCTGAAATTCTAAACGAATTCCACTTCGTTAGAATCAATTCGCCCATCTCTAGTTGGGACCATCAGTTGTGTTGTTCAGAAGTCAGGTGGAGACACAGCTGATAGTCCTACTGAATGGACTGTTAGAATTTCTATTATGACAAAAAAAAAGCAACTAAGTAAAGAAAAACGAGTGACCATCATTACTTTAAGAAATTAAGGTCAGTCAGACCGAAAAATTGGGGAAACTTTGAAAGTGTCCCCAAGTGCAGTGGGAAAAACCATCAAGCGCTACAAAGAAACTGGCTCACATGAGGATCACCCCAGGAAAGGAAGAGCAAGAGTCACCTCTGCTGTGGAGGATAAGTTCACCGAGTCACCAGCCTCAGAAATCGCAGGTTAACAGCAGCTCAGATTAGAGACCAGGTCAATGCCACCCAGAGTTCTAGAAGCAGACACATCTCTACAACAGCTATTAAGAGGAGACTGTGTGCAGCAGCCTTCATGGTAAAATAGCTGCTAGGAAACCAATGCTAAGGATAGGCAACAAGCAGAAGAGACTTGTTTGGGCTAAAAAACACAAGGAATGGACATTATGCCAGTGGAAATCTGTGCTTTGGTCTGATGAGTCCAAATTTGAGATCTTTGGTTCCAACCACAGTGTGAACGAATGGACTCTACATGCCTGGTTCCCACCATGAAGCATGGAGGAGGTGTGAAGGTGTGGGGGTGCTTTGCTGGTGACACTGTTGGGGATTTATTCAAAATTGAAGGAATACTGAACCAGCATGGTTACCACAGCATCTTGCAGCGGCATGCTATTCCATCCGGTTTGCGTTTGGTTGGACCATCATTTATTTTTCAACAGGACAATGACCCCAAACATACCTCCAGACTGTGTAAGGGCTATTTGACCAAGAAGGAGAGTGATGGGGTGCTACGCCAGATGACCTGGCCTCCACAGTCACCAGACCTGAACCCAATCGAGATGGTTTGGGGTGAGCTGGACCGCAGAGTGAAGGCAAAAGGGCCAACAAGTGCTAAGCATCTCTGGGAACTCCTTTAAGACTGTTGGAAGGCCATTTCAGGTGACTACCTCTTGAAGCTCATCAAGAGAATGCCAATAGTGTGCAAAGCAGTAATCAAAGCAAAAGGTGGCTACTTTGAAGAACCTAGAATATAAGACATATTTTCAGTTGTTTTACACTTTTTTGTTAAGTATATAATTCCACATGTGTTAATTCATAGTTTTGATGCCTTCAGTGTGAATCTACAATTTTTACAGTCATGAAAATACAGAAAACTGTTGGAATGAGGTGTGTCCAAACTTTTGGTCTGTACTGTAGGTACATGCTGCAATAAGCTGTGTGAACTTAGCCTTATACAGTATATACAGGGTGGGTCATTTATATGGATACACCTAAATAAAATGGGAATGGTTTGTGATATCAACTTCCTGTTTGAGGCACATTAGTATATAGGAGGAGAAAAGCTTTTCAAGATGGGTGGTGACCATGGCGGCCATTTTGAAGTCTGCCATTTTGGATCCAATTTTATTTTTATTATGTAACACATCAAACTTATTGAGAATTCCACAAGAAAGACAATGGGTTGCTTGGTTTTAACATAACTTTATTCTTTCATGAGTTATTTACAAGTTTATGACCACTTATACAATGTGTTCAAAGTGCTGCCCATTGTGTTGAATTGTCGATGCAACCCTCTTCTCCCACTCTTGACACACTGATAGCAACACTGCAGAGGAAATGCTAGCACAGGCTTCCAGTATCCATTGTTTCAGATGCTGCACATCTCATATCTTCACAGCATAGACAATTGCCTTCAGATGATCCCAAAGATAAAAGTCTAAGGGAGTCAGATCAGGAGACCTTGGTGGCCATTCAACTGGCCCACGACAACCAATCCACTTTTCAGGAAACTGTTCATGTTGGAATGTTCGGACCTGACACCCATAATGTGGTGGTGCACTATCTTGCTGGAAAAACTCAGGGAGCGTGCCATCTTCAGTGCATAAAGAGGGCAACACCTCATCATGTAGCAGTTTCAGATATCTAGTGGCATTGAGATTTTCATTGATGAAGAATGGCCCCACTATCTTTGTACCACCATGTACCACACCATATCATCAAGTTTTGTGTCCCAACAGTCTTGGAGGGATGTACGTAGAGCAAAGTTACGTTAAAACCAAGCACCATTGTTTTTCTTGTGAAATGCTCAATAAGTTTGATGTGTTACATGACCCTCTTCCCATTGGAAAAAATAAAGTTGGGTCCAAAATGGCTGACTTCAAAATGGCCACCATGGTCAACACTAATCTTGAAAAGATTTCCCCCTCCCATATACTAATGTGCCACAAATAGGAAGTTGATATCACAAACCATTCCCATTTTATTTAGGTGTATCCATATAAATGGCCCACCCTGTAAATTAGGGGGTCCCTGAAGTGTAGATACAGTACCTGGTATCACCCTGCTGCCAGCACAAAGTGATGTGTGGCCCGTGTAATCTGACTGCTCCCATGTCTCCTCTCCATGTCTCCCCTTTTCCAGTTCTTCATACCATGTACAGGAGGGTAGGAAGAACTCCGTTCAGCAGGGAGAAATTTTCAGTTTGTCATTAAAATACTAGCAATTACCATTGCCGGTGAAACATTTTTACCAGTATCGACCTACCCAAGTAAATACTGACCAGGCCTGTCATATACCAGCCAGATAGCAAACCCTAGGCAGCTCAGGCAGGGCAAGGTGGTGTGTACCCACAGAGAGCACTCTTAGTGCCCCCTCTGGCACCCTGCTATAGGAATATCCTAGGGATATTTTTAATCAAGACTGTACAATTTTTTATAGTTAAAGGCTATGTACATTTTTGCAAACATTTTTATTGTTTCATTGTATTTATTTTAAATAGTTTAATGGAGCACTCAACTTTATGAACTCTTCATAACAGGAGGGATAGTAAACATAATTCTACATAGTTCTTTCCTGGGCAATAAGTAAACAGACACATTTTATGATGCTGATTCCTATTATCTAGCCAGTTATCCATTAAAAGCATCTAATATTAAAATGTGATGTGAAGTTTAATGGATTAGATAATGTACATGGCATCATGCAATAATTGCTATAGTTTGTTGGGTGCAGAAAAACTGTTCAAAATCTTTTATCAACAATACCAGGAAATTGTACTTCAAACTTTACATGAGAAACAAGACAAAATATTAAAAGATATACAGATTTCCACAATGGCATTAAATAACAATGAGAGAGTAATAAACAATTTATAACTACAGATAAAACTAGAGAGGTATGAACAAGACAAGGACAAAGGATGCTCAGGAGTGAAAAGAGAAGAGAGAAAGTTAAAAAAATATGGTTTGAAAGACAGTTTGTGAATAAACTGGATGTCTTAAACATGATTTCCAGATTTCGAAGTATTTGTCCTCCAGAAAGGAAATGTATAGCCATAAGTTCCTCCATGCAACTAATGTCCTTAAATTTGTACTGTCATTCTCAAAAAAGTGGTAAAATTACTGTAACTGAAGACAGATATGAAGCCCAAAGAAAAATGTGCAAAAAGGCACATCTTATAAGTTGGGATAGAACCTAAAGAGAAAAGTCATATATAGCATCCACGTCACTTGAGATATGCAGAGATATGAACTTCTGGTCATTTAGGTCATTAATAGTCTACATTATTTTTTTTTTTACCAGTCTACATTTCCACCATACATGAGACAGTGCCCACCTCATCCCCATATATCCAACAAATGCCCAGACAATCTAGACAATAACTATGCAGGGCTACAGGGGCTCTGTGCCAATAGGATAGTCTCTTCTCTTGAAGCCTCTAAGAGATTGAAGACTTGTGCCATGGCCAATTAGACTGTAGATAAACATTTACAGTGAGAAAACTTCTAGAGTGGCATGAAAGTAATTATGACCAAGGGATTAAAATGATGATGGGTGTATTATGTGGAGATTGGATGATAGGCGATCCCCTAGTATATTTTTATTATCTGAAAGAGTTTGTCCATGATTAGAATAACTATCTCATTTTGTGCAGTAGAAATAGTGCCACCTGTGTTCATGTCCTCTATATTGTAGTTCATCACCAAATTAAAATTCATAAGGCTTGATCTGCAATATTAAACACAGCCTGAAGACAGGAGTGGTGCTGTTTTAAGGGAGAAAAGAGTCCCTTTTTTCTAATCCTTGAAAAACCTATTAACATAGTGCTAGAGGACCTACAAAAGTGGAGGGGAATGTGAGATGAAGAACAATAGTGAATTACTAACAGATTTGAAGGTAACATTTAAAAGTCAGGGGTTAAGAGTTTAGGATTGTCATTACTGTGTTATAAAGGGGACATGACCGAGGTGGATATTTATGTGTTTACACATTACAGCTCCATTTATGTCTTCTGGCTGTAAAATAAAAACCCAGAAGAATTTATTTTATAAAAGAGAAATCCCTCATGACATTAATTCTGTCCATTGCTGAGACATTAGGCCCCTGAGAAGCTCATAAATAATCTTTCCTTGTCTTATCTTTCTTTTATTTGAGATGTCTTAAAGATAAAGAATTTGAAATAACTGCACGTGGAGAAATCGATGTAAAAGGAAAAGGCAAAATGTGCACGTACTTCCTGGTGAGAAATATAACTGCTCAAGAAAATGAGATTTTAGGAAGACCAGCCAAAGAAACCGATTCAGGACGGGAGTCTTCCCAGTCTCTACATGATGACCTTGGCAAACGCAGCTTGGAAACGACATGTCCTCAAGGTAAAATTGTTATGTATGATAATTTACGGTTCAATTGCTCAATCTACAGATAAAGTAAAATATTTGCTTTACCTCTACAGCGACACAAGAAGAGTTTATCCAGAACTCATTCCTTCCGATACCGATGCACTATGATGACAGCCTGATCTTCAGTGAAACAGGGAGGCACAAAGATATAATGGGTATGGATTGTTTCAACATTGTAGTTACACTAGTTGCACCATGTGTTAGCAGTCCCTAAATTTCTCCATATAAAAATAACCTTGGTAGTCAAATTGTTACATTCATAGACTTGTGTAAATTGTGTCAGGAATTCCATCAACCACCCTAGATGCCAATCATACTATTTTAATGTATACATCATTACATGTTCACATTTGTGTTGGTAGCTCAGTTTGGAGTCTTCTTCACAAATTATGTTATGCTGCATGCATCGCTCCTCTTTCCATCAAAATGAAGGACAACATGACAGCTAATCCATGGTCAAATATATCATGATTTAAAATAAAGGATTAACTGTGAAATCCCTGCCAGTTCCTTGAGTTTCTTGTCCTACAGGAAAAAATCCTATGTATCATCTGTAAAAGCCTGAAAACACATTGTCATCCAGGCTGTCAGATAATACCAATTCACATGCATGCACCCCCTCATAAGCCTGTAACCTTCTTCTAGATGTTCCAGATCTTTTGGAAAAGTAACAGATTTCAGTTGATGTCTTACTGTTCAGGCACCTTTGACAGAGATCATGACAGCTTGGAGGACCTTTAAGAACTGGAGTAGTTTTCTATTGTAAAGCCCACAATGTATGAGATATTAAAGGGATTTTCCCACCTTGCGGTTTCAATTAGGCTTCGTACTGCAGTGGGTATCTCTGCCTGAGCTGAGGGTTGGGCGTTTAATCATCCACAGGCAGCTCAGGCATGCAGCACTCTAATGATGACATTGGCAACTTGCTTAGATAAGTACTCATTAGTCATCAGGATGGATAAACATGGGGACCTCTGCGGTCTTGTCAACAAGCAATGATATGCATGGTTTAGTAGATTACTGAGAAAAACCCTCAATAGCCTTGTTCCAAAAGCAGGAGCTGCTGATATGTCTATACAACAGCTCCAGAATTTCCATGCATCAATGATAATGTCAGAGGCAGGACTGGGAGACAAGTATGCTAACGGGCTGGGCCAGGAGCAATGCCGTTGATGAGAACTGCTCCTGGGCTTCTGTGCATGCCCTGGAGTAAGTCTCTATGTGTGATGTGTTAGATTGTTATGGATGTTGCCAGAAACAAATGTGCATGTGAGAAAATGTGAGTTCCCAATTACCCAGCCACATGAAATGTAAGAATAGCAACAAAAGTGTGTTCAAGACTCCTCATTGCCTAAATTACCAAACACAACTAAGATGATATCTACACAACCTAAGATGAAGAAAGCACTTTCGATTATATTTGTAAATGTTTAAAATTTCCACCTCAATTCTATGAGATAGGAATATCCCTTTAATAGCTTTGCAGCTGTCAGCAGAGAAAACATCACTCTTCTGCACAGTGGTCCTTAAAGGGGTTGTATCATTTCATTAAATGGTCTTCAGAATAAGGGGGCAGTGAAAACAAGCAACTTTGCAATTGGATGTCATTAGCAAAGCTATCTAGTTTTCACAGGATCCCTTATCTTCTGTTTCTGTAAACACAGTTCCCCAGTGCCGGTCGGATTCCTCCTCCTTTCATTTCATTGGCTGACGACTCTACTAATTTACATTCTGTCTGGCCCCTGGTCGTATTCACGGGAGCGAGCATTCCTGCCTCTCTCACTCAGAGTAAGGGTCTGGGAGCATTTCACTCTGCACAGGCAGAAGAAATGCACTTCTACAATCAGAAAACAGCAGAATTGTGCCTAGGTGCCTAAGTGTAAACACAGACGGAGCATTAGGCTGCCTCTCCACCAGAAAAAGGGGGCCGGGCAGCATTTCACTCTGCACAGCCAGAAGAAACACACTAACACTGCAGCTGTTTCTACAATCAAAAACACAGAATTGTGCCTCGGTGCTAAATGCTCCTTTGTGTAAACATAGCAGGGAGATCTGTGTTGCTCTGGATAAGTTCGTAGAAGACTGGATTCAACTGTAACAAACCTCTGGCTGTGAGAGGAGAAGAGATCAGTGCTCTCATAGAAGGCTGTCTAGACTGAATGCAGGGTGTGCTATGTAAACAGCTGTTACAAAATAAGAATGCCTAGGGAGAGGACAGTGACATGTGGACTCATAGAGGGTGGGGGGACACAATGACTTGGGAGCGAGCATGAACAGTGAAGGGGGGATGATGTCATCCTCCTTTAGTTAAGAAACACCCAGCTGGGAGGGTAAGAAACGCCCCTGGATTTCAGGAAATGAGAGAATCAAGCTTCAAGAAAACAGCCAAACTGATGAAGCGATACATCCCCTTAAAGGGTTTTAACCTCTTGATGTAAAATTTAATGTTCCCATTCACTGACAGCAAGCACAGATATTGTATATGGTGAGTAATTAAAAACACAAGCATACTGTTTGAACATTTACAGAACTTTTCATTATACAGTCATTAGGCTTTGTTTACATAAAACTAGCTTATTCTTTTAATCTTTAGCAAAACTCATACATAGATCAATTATATTTGCTTAATTACAAACTTCTGATAGTGCATCTTTAATAATAGAGGAACTGAAGGATGACATTGAGTAGAGGTATTTCACTTGGGGTGGATCCATGATGGATTTTATATGTAAAATCCACATAAAAAAATCAGTAGTTTTTATTTGCTGCAAATGCGCATCCAAAAATCTGCATCAATTGGTATGAATTTTGTCACATATTTTTTTGTTAATTTCTGTACATAGACTTCAGTAGGAAAAAAGCTAAATCCTATCTGCCCATTTTAGTCTAGATTTTGCTTTCTTCCATTGTCGTCAATGTAAAAAAAAAATCTGCAGTTAAATCCCCAAAAAATTCACACCAATTGGTTCTGATTTTGGAGGGTGGATTTACAGCACAAAAAATCCTGCAGATTTTTGCAGGGGATCCACCCAGTGGGAATGTACCCTTATGTTTCATCATTCCTTATTAACACACTATGTGTATTGTTTTCCAGGAAAGCTATGTGATCCAAAAGACTATGAGATTGTCCAAAATGGTCGTCGGGTTGAAGATGATTGTATGAAAAAATCAAGGGAAAAACAGGAACCTGAGAATGCTCATGTCAGATCACACTTCTGTGTTCTCATCTAATATTTGCTCAAATCGCAGATACTTTGATACTAATGGCCTGTTCTTAAAATAGGCCATCAATATCTGACCCACAGCACCACTGTCAATCAGCTGATTGAAGGGACCATGGCAGCTCTTTGTAGCTCAGACCCTTTCAAATATATGGGACTGCGCTGTAGTACCAAGCAAAGCTCCAGCAAAATGTACTAAGCTGTTCCTGGTAAACAATGAAGGTAACTCCATGCTTATGGGAGTGCCAAAGACCCTTCTATCACCTAATTTGTAGAGCTACTTAGGGTCGGAGCCCAATCAATCTGATATCGATAGGATACAAACATTTCTGCTCCTCCATGGAGGCCGTTTCTTGATTGAAAATGGCCCCATGAAAGACCTAAGATGTTGTCCATGAACATGTGTGAATAAATGTGGGATTTCAGTATATCCTTTGGAGTGCTGCTGTTTCGTCTCTGTATATTGTTCTCTTGGCATACTGTACTGTCAAATATGCAATACATTTTATTAGTAAGGTCCTTGTATAGGTTCAAGGAGCAATGATACCTTGGGATAATACTACTACACTGACTCCACCTGTTGATCACTGTCAATTTAAACTAATAAGAACCCTTAAAGAATGTATTTTATAAAAAAACATGTACGTAGATTGCATTCCATGAATTCTGACCAAAGGGAATCATATATTTTTATTGAATACACCAAATGTGCTCACACAATGTATGTACAACTTGTCCTTAGAGGTGGTCCATTTAGAAACATAATCATTGTGAAGTGAGAAGTTTTTCCATCAGTGGTGCAGGACTTAAATATTTTAATGGAGTCCCATATTCTATAATTTCCCATAGGCAAAAATAGTAATATAGAAAATGTATATCTGCATCTACTTGGTGAACAGAAGAACTGCCTTGTAATAAGCATTGTTATGGACTCCCTTACATTATATTTTAGGGTAGGAGGCAAGTGTATCCACTTTTTTGGGATCAATTCCTCAAGAGGACATAAGGAAGCTGTGTTTATATTCCATTTGATGTGTACAGACAGTGTTTGCTCTTGGAAATATCCCCAACATATATGTGATGTGTACCCATAGGGTATAATGGACTGGAGATATGCTGAAAGAGTGTCTGGAATATGTATAAACATAAGTAAGCATTCATTTTCTTAACTGTATTGAAAAGCATAGATGACTATAAGTTTTAACGCAGTGGAGAACGGCTTTTGTAACATGGCAGTGAATGGACAGCATCTGCTAATGTATGACATACCAGTGCAAACTGGGAGATTTTCCTTGCACATGTAGCATATGTAGACATGAAATGCAATGGAAACAGAACTCATAGTTCATTAAACACTCCATCCTAGTTCTAGCCTATGGATAACATTTTGCTATGTAGAATAAGATTGCATATGGAAATTTCACTGCAAAATGCAACCCAAACTAATTTTTACTTATGTTGGTAGGTGGGCTATATAGTTGAACGCTCATGATATACAGACATTGGGGTCCTACTTTCAGGAAACTTTAGTTTCTCCCTTATTAAGGTCGCTGTCTAGCAGAAAACTGGTTCAATGTGTTATTGAATTTGAAACAAGTAAGCTGAAACCTGTAATGGGTTCAAAAACCAGAAGATGTACAAGCATTTCCATTATACTTTTGCTCTTTGTAGGTTCATCCCTGGTTTTAGCTTACAAATATTGATAAAAATATGCGCCTTAGTGTGTCATTTATAGTCACATTGTTAATACAGCTGAAAAAATACAAATGTCCATGTAGTTCAACCAAGGGTGGGGAAAGATGTGGATGAAGGGAGGGGTAAAGGGAATTTTCTGAACTTATTTTAGGAGCCTTGTGGATTCCAGTCATGGCTTTTGTTCAAAAAACACTTCAGAATGAGTCAAAAAAATAATGTAATTTATTTCCTGTATTACTCTCAAATGCTGAGAAGGGTGAATATGCAATGATTTGGGGTTCTTGTCACCATATTGGGGTTTTCATACAAATGTAGAAAACCCTTGATTGATCTGTTCCCTCTTACTATTAGCGTCATCTGTAATCTCATAATGATTCATTTACACCCGTGGAATTGTCACTCAAATACTGTCACAGTGATGTAGCTTGTGTGTTGAACAGATAGAAGGTCTAATTGAGACACATGAGAGATTAACCCAACTTCAGCTCTGGAACAGCTAGTATTTTCTAGTAGAAGAATTACAAGGCTTACGTGCAGAAATTAAATGAAAACATAGCTATCATAGCAAAAAGTTTAAAACCAAATCAC
Organism: Phyllomedusa bahiana; assembly: GCA_025379985.1. Lineage (NCBI taxonomy): Eukaryota > Metazoa > Chordata > Amphibia > Anura > Hylidae > Phyllomedusa > Phyllomedusa bahiana. The sequence goes on from JAODAL010013229.1 coordinate 26,241, forward strand.
TCCGTAGGTAGCTGAAGACATGTATTAAATGTAGTGTGGACAGAGATTGTGTGGACATTTCCATTCCTTTCTCCATTCGTTTGCATAGCTTCAGAAAAAAAACCTGCATTCTCCATGTCTGCTGAGAGGATAATCTCTTCCTGGTGCAACGACAGTGCTGTACTTATCAAATGTCTTTCTGCTACTTCTTCCCCTCCCCTCTCATAGCATGTAGTCTTAAGCTATGTCTACACTGCAGTAGACAAAAAATGACCAGAAAACCAAATACTAAAAATTTTCATAAAACTGAGTTTTTGGTCCACTGCCTGTCAAAAGCTGTTGAAAAAAAAATCAGTTTTTTGTGCATTTTGCGTTTTTTGGAGCTTTTTTTGCAGACATGCTCAACATTGTAAAAAAAAAAAAGAAAAACGGTGAAAAAAAAGACGTTTTTCTGTGCAGAGGAGATATACCCATAAACTCCAATAGCTCATTTTCTGCCCTGCTCTGTCGTTTTTTGCAACATGTTACTAAAAACGAACAGCAGCAAAAACGAGAAGAAAAAAGAAGCTCCGTGAGACAGCAGGGCGTTTTTACAATAGAGTCTATGGGAGATGATTACAGTCATTTTTTCAGCATTTTTAGAAAACGAAAACCGCTGAAGAAAATGGATGTTTATCTGTGCAGTGGAGACATAGCCTTACAGACACACAGAGACAAACTGCAGCTGCACCCCTATCTTCTCCACTGCTCCCTATCTTCTATTTACTATGTTTCTATATATCTTCTTTATGGAGGGAAACTGGAAAAAAATTGCAAGCTGGGAAAAGGGAACGACAGGCTGCTGAAGGGCGAGGACGATGACATTCTTCCCTAATAAGACACAATGGCCCTCATTTACTATCGATATCTAAAATTTAGACAGTCTAAAAATGCTCCAGATTTATCACAGTGGCTCATGTTGATTGATAAATTGGTGCAGCTTTAGCTTTTTAGACCAGTTTTTTTGGTTTACATTTAATCTCAGAATTTTGGCGTATTTTTGGTGCAGCGTGTTGTAGCATAGCCACGCCCTCTTTGCCCACAAAGCAACACTCATTTTTGGTAAGCCACACCCACCCGTTGAGCAGTGTGCAGAAAGTGTTTTGGGCTTATTATAAATGTGTCTGGGACATGCTTCACCATAAATACGCCACTTTTTTGAAAATGTAAACCACTTTTCTGGTGCAATCAAATTAGAAAATGGGAGCCACTCTGTTCATGTACTACAGATTATTGCAAAAAAAAAAAAAAGCAATAGGTGCATTTCATAAAATAGATTCAATTGCTCTCTCCAGCATCTTTTCAGATAACTTCATGTATTGGTCTCATTTTAAGACAACCAGATAGCATATTAATGGTGTCAGTGAGTCAGACAGCTAGAGCATGGATAATGTCCATTAATTAATGTGTCAATAGGCTTCTTCTGTGCTTCTAATTTACATTTAGTTCCATTTCCTTTTACGGTGCTGCAGTGAGACACATCAAGTACCGAGAATGTTGAATATGAAGATGTATTTAATATAATTTGATCAATGCTACTTCTGTTGATGCAGACGATATATGTGCCCAGTGTGAGATAACAGCTGGTGGAGGAGATTACAAATTGCAGGTCTCCTTGGCACTAAAGCCTTGCTCTGCTAGTATGACAGCTCTGAAATGGCCTTCTACTGTTGCTGTGTTTATTGTGTGTGGACATATTGAATAAAACATGGCATGCATCCAGATTTAACCTTCAAATATCTGCTCAGCAGGTTGTGGCTCTACTGACAGCAAAATATGCAACTCATTATTTTAAGACTGGCCCAACATATGGTTTTCAGTCATGAATGTAAATGCTGCAAAATGGTTTTTGGAATATAAATAGCTGAAAATAATTCAGATTTTTTCAGTTTAGACCTGAACCATGAGTGATATTTGAAGCTCTGGACTGTAGGACACTCAAGGTTGATCAATATGCAAAATCACAAGTAAAACTGTACATGAGAATATTGCATACTGCAAACGGTGTAAGCGTCTTTGATGTTTTTCTACATTTACAATGCAAATACAGGTGAAAAATCTGAGACCTCTATAGATGTTTACCTTGTTTATCAAGGGTCCCACAAAGCATAGATCAGTCAGGTATTCTTTCTGCCTGTAATTTCTGTAGAATGAAACCTACAGCAACTACATGTAAAATTGTTGTGGTTGGCTCTAAATTATAACAGTACATAAGGCTGGAAAAAGATCCAAGTCCATCAGTATATAGATCTACAACCCAATTTTGTTTATCCAGAGGAAGGCAAAAACCCCTTTGAGGCATATGCCAATTGCCCCATACTAAAAGAAAAATTCCTTCCCGACTACAAGTATGGAGTATGACGTAGAAGATACCCTTTTGCCATTGTTAAAGGTCTAAATGTAAAGAAATCATGCAAGAGATCTTGGTACTGTTCATTCACATATTTGTACATGGTAATAAAATTGTCCCTAAGCCCTCTTTATAAAATACCAACTAAGGTTCCCTGGGGTTCTTGGAGCCCAGTTGGAAATCAATAAAAGTCAGCCAGAATATAAAATGATAGCTTCCATTGCACTACACCAACCCTTTAATCTAGGCAAAAACTGGTAGAAAGGAATGCTTGTTTTGTTGGATCCTATAAAACTTTGCAATAACCAAGGTGTCAAGCAGAAAGAAAGAAGCCAAAAGGTCTCGCACCATGAGACCCTTTGTAAATAAGATTTGAAGAAACTGAAGAACAACCTCCAACACATGCAAAAAAAAATAAAATAAAAAATGCTCTTCAGCTTTTCTCATAATTCCATTTAATGTGAGTAGTTAAAGCAAGATATTCAGGGATACTGGGAGATGAGAGCTGTTAATAAATGTCAGTGTCAAATGTTAAGTGTAAAGAAATAGTTTATGTTTTTCACATATGATCATTTTGTATTTTGGAGCGAACAGGAACTTGAGATACTGTAGCTATTCTTCATGCACTTTACTTTGACTATAAACACTAATAATAATATATAGACAATTTATTTTAATTTATTTCTGTGTTCATTTAAAACAGGTGATATATTTGTAAAAATAGGTGATTTTATATGATGTTTGTCTTTCTATGTCTAGACAGTCACTTTGTTGTACAGTACATTCTTTGTATCTATGTTATTGCTCATCCTGTATTAAAAAAACATGGTTCACCATCATTTATCCTCTGCATTAGGTTTAATAGGGTCATTTGTTTGATGGTTCTGCTCACTGGGTTCAAAGACTCAAAGATGTTTTTACTCAATAACGTTGAAAAGTATTTCATTATTAAAATGACTGTAATAAAATAATACTTTTTTTTCTCTCCAGTAGCCAACTCCATTGACTATCATTACCCAAGTGGCATTAAGTGCAGACCATCATCCACAGAAAATAATTCCTAATATGCCCCCAAATTTTCCAACTGGACAGGATCATTTAATTACTTGGAAGCAATAATTATGTGGAGAACAATATAGGCCCATGCTGAGAGCTAAAGCCTCAGGTCCACAGAACGGAGATCACTGCTCTACAAGAATACCCACTGCTCTAATAATTTATTGAATATTACTTGTCACATTGTAGGTCAGAAAACTGTTCTAGGAAGAAATCAAAGCATCAGTGTAAATTTGGTTGATGTCTTCTTAGAATCAGCTCACCTCTAATAGATCAGTTGAGCTCCTGTGTTAGGGTATGTTTACATAGCATAATTGTGGGGCGTAATTACGCTGGGACTATGGGAGCTCGCGCTGACTCCCGCGATGCGGGGAGGCCGGCAGCCCGCCGGCCCCATAGACATTCATTACATGTCACTTATCTCCCCCCACGGCATATTGTCCGAGCGGGGAGAGGAGATGTAATCCATAGTTCTCTATGAGAACTGTGGATTACCGTAATGAGTGGGACGTATCTCGCCCCGTATTTAGTGCAGTGCGGCGCAAAATACGGGCCGAAATATGTCCCAGTTTAAGCCGTGTGAACATAGCCTTACACAAACATCATTGCAATATTGTTGCCAAACATCTACAAGCATTTCCTCCAATTCTGTCGTGATGAGCAATATTGGATATGATGTTATCTTAAAGGGATTTTCTGGAACTATCTTTTTATTTATTATAAAGCTCACAACTTAATTATATTGAACATTGTAATTAATACTCATTACAAATTATTTACCTGTTTGGCTTTGCAAAACCATACAAAGAGCCCTTTACTCCCCTCTTTCCTACTTCGTGCAAACCATGTGACTTCCATTGATCACATTGCCTGAATGGACGTTTTGTTATCACTCAGTGGGTGTACTTTGAAGCCAAGCTCAGCTCAGAAACATTCCCCTGTAAAGGGTGTGACCTGAGCAGAAAAAAGATCTGGCTGTCTCTAGTGACTCATCAGTCACTATGTGAACAGAGGTGCTGGCAGGAATGTAACATACAGAGTTGGAGGGCGAGGGTAAATATAAATTAATGTAGACACATAGACTGATAACTGTGTGTACATAGTGATTCATCACTGCTAGCTGCTAGATTCTAGGTAGCTTCATGTCTTTTTGATAAATTTGCTAATTAGAGCTTTTCACCTGGTCAAAAGACTTGAATTTTTTGATCTGATGAATGTGGATTAGGACCTCTGAGATTATCCAGCAGCAGTCAGAAAAAAAGTCTGTCTACTGCTCTTTATATAGTAGTGGTGCCAGGATAAAGCATTATGAGACACTGCCCTAACATCACTGGATGCAGGGATGATGCCACATCTCCTACAGCAGGCGCACAGCTTTCCCATGATCAAAAACTGGGGGATGTGATGTCACCCAACTTTCTTGGATGATAGATAGGCTATCTAGTATACAGGAAAGCGGGATGATGCCACGTTCTCCACAGCAATCAGAGTTACAATGATGAGATAGCTGTGTACCCGCTGTGGGGGATGTACAGCACATACATAGAAATATATAAACCAATCTATATATTTGTACATTTATTACATATATCATAGGATAAGGAAAGAATATTTATTTTACCATGTTTTTGGTGCACGGTACTACACAGAGCCTGCTGCAGGCAACCAAAAAGTGAACTGGAGCAGAGATACATGAGACATCAGGTGTACATATCTGAGAATGATGATGTAAGGGTGTACAGGGCAGGGCTGAACAGTGCTAGGAGAATTAGAAGGTGGGTGCACAGAAGTACTAGATTATAACTGCAATGCGTTGTGAGACTTGTAGGAAATAGGTGCTGGAGAACTACTCACCCTCCCACAAGCAGGAAGATTCACTGAATAAAGTGGATCTCATAATAAATTAATAAAGAGACAAAAGAAAAGAAATACAGGAAGGAAGTGGAATATCTTTACTTTTCACTACAAATGCTGTTTATAGTGTTTTATGAAATCATTAAACGCCCAGATAACCCCTTTAACCAAATTCTGTTGCATAATTGGAAGCACAAAAACCTTATACCTTCTAAAATGCACTAGAGCAGAGTGTGTTGTATTGCGCTCATGTTAACGAGCTCTATTAAAAGCTCATGTTAACTGTTGAAATTGGTTTCCAACTGTATACATTTATGTATAATTGGTAAGGGTCCAATTGGCATTCCTTTGACCACAATTAGGTTAAGTAAGTAAACACCAGTATAGACATTGATTGTACAGCACTCCAGAGCCTACATAAATGACTAGTCAATACATTCGAAAGGGCTTCATCCATTACACCTATGTTAGCACAGGTGGAACGGAAATCAGTAACCATATAGAAATTACAAGATCAGTCAGAAAGTAATTGTAATGTTACAATTTCTTGTGGGCACTGATTTTTCCTATACTTCGTTGCATATTGATATGATGGATCAAGCCCATTAGAGGCATGTACTTAATCTCAAACTCTAGAGTGCTTCTCAGTCTCTGTATTTATGCATCGCTAATTAATGTTTCCATTTGATCTTGCAATTTCTATATGTGTGCTGATTTCCATCTCTGTCCATCAAATGAAGGCGTTCAAAGGTGAATTTACTCTTAAAATGAAACTCAAGTTAAAATTGAGCTACAAGGAAAATTTAACATACCATACCATGAATTCTATCACTCTGGTCCCTCATATGGAAGTTACCATCATACTTTGTAGAATATAGGTCCTTAACATCATAGAAAAAGTCAAATTGGATGCATGTTATTAGGCTGTACAAGAGAAGTTACCTAAATGATGCCCCTTCTTGGATATTACTTTCAGCTCTGCTGTTATCGGCCGACTCTGCAGTTGTCCTCCTGTGCATGGTCTTTAATTCCCACTGTGCACAATATTGGTGATATTGAGGACTCAACTCCAGTTAGCTTCTGGTACCATTTGGAAAAGAAAACTTAGAGAATTGCCTAATAAGAGTAGAGAGACTGGAGCAACTACTGGTGTATAGCACAAACTAGAAAATAACCAAGAATACATAACCAAATGTATAAAAGAATATATTTATTGAAAAGATTGAAGTAAAAACACATAAAATACATACAAGACAGTGCTGGGATGCTAAAAGCACTTATATAGTATCTCAAAGTAAGATGTTTGGAATCATAACGTGTTTTATTGCAATTTTTATCACCCCCTTGCATATAAACTTTTTACTTTGGAATATTATCTTTAAGTGCTTTTGAGCATCTCAGCACTGTCTTGTATGTAGTTTGCTTATAATGTATAAAAAAATACTTATTGAATAGAATTAAATAAAAACATTTGGGTATACTTGTTTATTTGGTGGTTTGTTTTTACTCTTTTGGTGTGTGGTATTTGTGTCAATTTGCCCATTGTGATTGGTTGGTATATTTGGTGTATATCAGATTGACATTTAGCAGTCGTTTTTTTTTGCCTGTGGTATACAGAGCACCTTAGGAACTTGCTTTTCGGTGGATCAGATGGAAAGGATTTGGCACATTCACATCTGCATTTGGAACAGACACCACAACAGAAACCCAATGGACCCCATTGTATTCAATGAGGTCCTTTGGGCAACGTTTGAGTCTATCAGTAAACAAATCCATTTACACTTCTGCAATGGAGGTTCCAAAAAGAACCTCCGATGAAGATGTGAGTGTAGCCTTATTGGCACTGGCATGTTAAATTATGCTAGTAGTTCAATTTAACTGTAGTTGCCCTTTAACCCAGACCACTATCATATCCAATTCTCTATGTTATCAGAGGCCTAAAAGCAGCTTGAGCTTTGAATGCCCACATGAGCACCAATTAGAGCAACTTATTAAAAAGAAAGCATAAATCTCTGAAATACAGTTTAATTTCCATGCTGAGAATTTATATGTTTAATTTCAGTGTTATTAAAACCGTAAACCATTCCCTGTATCTTCTGTTACAATGTGCAGTGATGATTCATTTATTTTATATGATGTTTTGTATTATACATATGAACATTTGAAGGTGTAAATATACTTTTGTATGGAACATTTTTAGCTAAAATTATTTGTGTGTACTATGAGTAATTTGGGTGTTGATGTATACAGTTTCATCCTTTTAATAAAATGTACTTTTTTGTATTGTGTTGAATATATTATTTATATTTCTGTAAAATGCATATTTTGTATTATATTTCATTAATTATAAAAATAGACAATGAGATTTACAGTCCAATTAATATAAAATGTATTTTGCATGCAAATAATTATTCCTTCTGACTCCACCAATATACAAGCATGCTCGGCTGTATATATTCTTAATGTGGAAAGGCTACCAAGCTCCTACAAGACATTATTGTCGGTAGCTTATTTTCTTTGAGAACAAAAAGATGGGTCATGTTGAAAGTCACTTCTATTTCTTAGACTTTATTAAATGTAGATTCTCACAAGCTATAGAGTGCATGATAGGAACCTTCTGTTATTTAATCGTAATCAATCTTTTTAGAAATAAGCACTCTAATATTCACGATCACTTCAATTTATAAACAAATTCTTCATTTATTTAGCCATTATATCCATATATCTCAGCATTTCATTTTCATATTTGCGATGATACATAAGAAAAAGACTTTAATATAGACCCCTCGTGTCCATTTGACTCCGTACTGTGTGAATTTAGTCCATCTTATTTTCTAAATAGATCTTCTGATCTGTAGCTTCTCTGGGTCAGATGGATATGCGCAGACTTCTGCTATGTTTCAGGGTCCACCCCCTTTCTCAAGTGTGTACAGTGGATTGTCTGCTTTCCTTTTATCATGGATGCACCCTCAGGTTAATTAAAAATAAGTAAATACATTATCTAACACAAAAGTTTTTACTGATCATAGGAAAACATAATTACATTCTTCATTTAACCCTTTTGGGGCTAGTGACTCTATGTGAAGATCCAATATATCTCCCTTTGGAGTAACCTCATTTTTATATGGTTATCATCATTCCCATATACTACTTCTACTTTTGCCATTTTAGATCACTTACATTATGTCTAGCTTTCTCTGAATTTTCTTTTATCTGGATCATTAATTGATTTATCTGTTTTTCTTTATACTCTGTCCAATACAGATTTTGTCACATGGACATTTTAATAAATATATTACGTTAGATGAGTTACATGTATGATATCCTTTCATTTTTATTCTATTCTCTTTCATCGGGTGTGTCATTTCTGGACCTTTTATTAAAGAGGTTAGATTTTGATAGGATAAACATAGAAATGTTCCAATCTTTTTTGTTGATAAATAGCTCTGTCGAGTTACTTTTTCTGTACTAAATCAGATCTAACTAATTGGTTCCTTATTGTCCTACCTTTTTTTTTATATACAAACTTTGGGAAAATATTGAAGATTTTTCCATGTTTGGGATCTTTTTGTATGATTTTCCACCACTTACTTATAGTACTACTAATCATATTAGCGTATCTATCATAAGTGGATATATACATTATATCTTTTTTCTATTTTATTTTCTTCTCTAAGTACACTACTATAAAACTTTCCAACTTCTATTCCTGTTGTTATCAATTATTTTCTATACAAATTTCTCCACCAAATCATCCAAATTTTTGTAGTAATCTCTGTCTTCTTTGCATATTCTAGTAGCTCTTGTGAACTAACTTTTTGGTATACCCCTAAATGTTTGGGTAGGGTGGAAATTTACTTTACATAGTAAACTATTGCGATCTGTAGCTTTACAAAATAGAGTTGTATTCAGTTTATATTTGTTACTTACTTCTACATCTAAATAATTTATTTTTTCTTTACTTTTTGTAATAGTGAACCGAATTAGCTTGTGGCAGCCATTAAGGTATTACATGAACCCATCCAGCTTCCCCATTGTTCCAGTCTGTAACAAAAACACAACATCCACATATCGCAGCCATGCCGCAACATGTTTGATGTGCACTATAAAAAACATATTGTTCCTTGCAGGCTGACATAAAAATATTTGCGAAACTGGGGGGGCTACTGGTGACCCCATCGAGGTACCCTGTTATTGCAAAAAGAATTCTGTACTAAACCTAAAATAGTTGTTTTGTCACATATCATGGCATGGCTGCAACATGTGGATGATGTGTTTTTGTTATGGACCAGAACAGAGGGGTTGCTGGATGGATTTATGGAATACCTTAATGGCTGTCATGAGCAAATCCAGTTAACTATTACAAAAAATAATGAAAAAATATAATATTTAGATGTAGAAGTAAATAAAGATAAACTGACTACAATTGTTTTGTAAAGCTACAGATCGCAATAGTTTACTTCGGAAAGAAAGTTTCCACCCTCTCCGAACATTTAGAGGTATACCAAAAAATCAGTTCACAAGTGTTATTACAATATGCAAAGAATACAGATATTACTACAAAAATATGGATGATTTGGTTGAGAAATTTTTATATAAAGGTTACAATAGAATAAAATTGATAACAACAAGAATAGAAGTTGGAATGTTAGATAGTAGTGTACTTAGAAGAAAATTAAAAAGAACAACAAAAAAATTAAATAATTTATATCTGCACTTATGATAGACATGCTAATGTGATTAATAGTACTATAAGAAAGTGGTGGAAAATCATGCAAAAATATCCCAAATATGGAAAAATCTTCAATATATTCCCAAAGTTTGCATATTAAATACGTAGGACCATTGGGAACCAATTAGTTAGATCTAATTTAGTACAGAAAAAAATAACTCGACAGACCTGTTTATCAACATAAAAGATTAGAACATTCCCATGTTTATTCTGTCAAAATTGCACGTCTATAATAAAAGGTCCAGAAATAAAACACCCGATGAAAGAGAAGAGAATAAAAATGAAATTATATCATACATGAAACTCATGTAATGTAATGCTGTATATTTATTAAAATGTCCATGTGGCAAAATCTATATTGGACAAGCATCACGTAAAATTAAGAGAAGACCTGGGGGCGACATGTATGAACGGTTCTGTGCCAGTTTTTTGGTGTACTTTGAGCCAAAAAAAATGTATGAACAGGTGCACTCCAAACTTTGACACGATAAGTCCCTTTGTAATGTGTCAAAAACACTTTTTAATGTGCCAAAGATTAGGGGCGTTCTGGGGGCCTTGCACCACATTCATAGAAGTAGACACATTTATGATTTTTTTATGCCAAACCTAGGCGTATAACAGTTAGAGCAGCCAGACTAGGTTAAAGGTGATGCCTGAGAGTTGTCGTATTGGCTCTACAATGCGCCTGTATGTATGAACTGCAGAAGAACAGGTGCATACATTCTGGCACATTCTACACTGCCTTAAGGCTATTTAGAACTGGCCTGTGAGTGCCAATGTTCATACATGTCGCTGTAAATGAACACGTTTAGTATGGGATTATATAAAAAAAACAAAACAAGTGAATCAGTTAATGAGTCAGATAAAAGAAAAATCGGAGAAGGTTCAGTAGGCATTTTCTTGAAGCTAGATATAATGTTAATGGCAAAAGTAGAAGTATATGAGAATGATGATAACCAAATAAAAATCTGCGCATATCCATCTGAGCCAGAGGAGCTACAGATCAGAAGATCTAATTGGAAAATGAGATGGTCTAAGAGCATACAGTACTGAGTCATATGGACACCACAGATCTATTTTAAAGTCTTTTTCTTATGTATCATTGCAAATATTTGTTTATAAATTGATTTGATTGAGAATAATACAATGCTTATTTCTAAAAAGACTCATGTTGAAAGTCAACATGTCTGAACCTTATTTCCCTAATATCTGCCATCAGGAGAAAGTTATTAACCTCTATTAATATTAAATAGTTGACTGGTCCCCTGTAAATCAGCAGCTTTTGCCTACATTCATCTAATGTATATGGCCACCTTTAAATTAAAGCATTACCACATAAGAAGTAAAGTAGGTCAAGTATTATTACAATACAGTATAGTCCCTGTGGGAAAAAGATCAAAATTAAATTATATAACAGAGTTTCTTGAAAACATCAGGGATGGTTCCTTGCACCTGCATTAGAAATATATTAACAGGTTAAGGAACCAAATGCATTATAACAAGGAAAGGGCTAGGATATACAGTAACCAAATTTTGTGTCCATGATTTTAGCTGTCAAGAGGGCAGAGAAGAAGAAGAGATGCAATATTGTTACACAAGTAGCATTATGTCATTCAGATATGTAAATGCCACATTGTAAGTTACAGTTTGAAGGGATGTATGCAAGTATCTTAAAATTTCAAAGCTGTTTCTATTATTAGCTAACCGGGGCACCCATCTGTGCAAAAAATCTGTTTCAGCCTTGTAGCAAAGATCAATGTTCTAGTTCGCTATATTCTATGTCCTTTTAGTAGTGTTGAGCGATTATTATCGACAAAGTTGAAATCGGCACAGTTTTTATGTTGATCGAAATTTTTAGATCATGCGATAATTAGGTTAAAAATCTGTTGCATCATCTATTAAATCGCGCCATTTTTCGCCGCTTCCTGTCATATTGGCGGCCAGCAAATCAGCTTACAAGAAAATAGAGCAGGGTGAGATTGTGGTGCGACGTCATGACTGGGATGTGAGTATGGTTGCGATTGGCTGGAAATCACATGACCTCGTTTTACATAGAACAGCCCTTCCTGTTTACACTGATGCATTGCTCTCTCAGCTTCATCACAGCAGTTGGATCGTTCGCTCTGCCTGTGTCCAAACAGCTCAGCGAAATTGTTCAATTTCTTCACGAGAGGGGAAAGCTCTACTGTTAGCTGTAATCCTTACAACTTAGTTAGATCAATATTGAAGAATTTTATCGAGTTTTAGGTAGAGAATTTTAAAGGAGCATCTACCGCTGTAAAGTCACGGGGGAGAGCGGGGGAGGGGGAGGGGGTTCGCGGGCGAACACAGACAAGCTCTATAAAGAATACTGGATAAAGTTCACCAAGACTTAGTGTAGACATTGCACTGCAATAGCTTTTATATTATTAAAAGTTTTTCTTATTGAAATATTCCGTGGATATTTTGGCAGCCTGAACTTCATATTAGATACACATCACATACAGATCGTGTTTTTTCACATTTGGTCGTCAGTACAGCTTTTGTTCATTGTAGGCACCTTTCACTTAAATGTGAATACAGCCAATTTTTGTAGTCACCACAGTGAATTGAAAGTGCCAAAAATACTTTAATTTATCCGAATACATTTCAGATGCGTTTTTTTTTTTCACTTTGGCGCACTACAGCTTTTAGTTCATTGAGGCACCTTGCACTTAAATGTGAAATACAGCAATTTGGGTCACCACCAGTGAATTGAAAGGTCCAAAAATACCTTTTATTATCCGATACATTTTCAGATACATGTTTTTTCACTTTGCGCAGGCCAGCTTTTAAGATTAGATCTACTTTGCAGTTAAATTTGAAAAACAGGCAATTTTAGAAGTCACCACAGGTGAATTGATAGGTGCCCAAATAATACCTTTTATTATCCGAATCGACATTACAGATACGTTTTTTTCCCTTTGCGCACTACAGCTTTGTTCATTGAGGCACCTTGCCACTTAAATTGAATACAGCAATTGTGAGTCACCACAGTGAATTGAAAGGTCCAAAATACCTTTTAGTATCCAAATACAATTTCAATACGTGTTTTTTAACTTTGGGCGCAGGCCACTTTGTTGATATATCCCCCCCCCCCCCCCCCCCCCTAACGATTTTTGCAGTTAAATTTTGAATACAGCAAATTTGTAGTCACCACAGGTGTGAATTGATGGTGCCAAAAAAAATACCTTTTTAATTATCCGAATACATGTACAGATACGTGTTATTTTCACGTCTGCGCACTACAGCTTTGTTCATTGAGGCACTTGCATCTTAAATGTGGAATACCGCAATTATGTAGTCACCGACAGTGAATTTGATAGTCCAAAAAATACCTTTATTATCCGCATACATAACAGAAACGTGTTTTTTCACTTTGGCTCACTACATCTTTGTTCATTGATGCACTTGCACTTAAATGTGACTACAGCAATTTATATAGTCACCACAGGTTGAATTGATAGGTTGCCAAATAAAGTACCTTTTATTATCCGAATACATATTCATATACGTGTTTAGTCATTTTGGCGCATGGCCACTTTGTTGATAGATCTACTTGCAGTTAAATTTGAATACAGCAGTTTTTGTATTCACCACAAGTGAATGATAGGCGCCAAAAATACCTTTTATTATCCGAATATCCATAACAGATACGTGTTATTTCCCATTTTTGCGCACCTACAGGCTTGTCATTGAAGGCAACCTTGGCACTTAAAATGTGAATACAGCAATTTTGTAGTCACCACAGGAGAAATGAAAGTGTGGTGGTGTCAAAAATACCGTTTTTAGGTTTTTTTTTTTTTTATTTTTTTTTTTTTTTTTTTTGTTTTTTTTTTTTTGTGGTTTTTTTTTTTTTTTTTTTTTTTTATTGATCCGAATACAGTTCAGATACCTGTTTTCTTTCACCTGGCGCAGGCCAGCTTTGTTTATATATCTACTTTGCATTTAAATTTGAATACAGAATTTTTGTATTCACCACAGGTGTAATTGATAGGTCGCCAAAAATACCTATTAGTAATCCAATACATTACAGATACGTGTTTTTTCACTTTGGTGCACACAGCTTTCTTCATTGAGCACCTTGCAACGTTAATGTAAATACAGCAATTATGTAGTCCACCACGTGAATTGAAAGGGCCAAAAATACCTTTTATATCCGAATACATTTCAGATACGTGTTTTTTTCACTTTGGCGCAGGCCAGCTTTTGTTGATAGATCTTTGCATTAAATGTGAATACAGTCAATTTTGTTTGTGATTTGAAGGATTTGAGAATACGCTGGTATTTCCGTCTTTTAATAGAGACTTTCCAAACTCTTCCAAACCTTCTCAAATTTTTTATATTACTGAACATGGGATGGAAATGGTCAGGTGGTAAGCGAGCAAGAGGGGGGGTAAGGACATGGAGGTAGAAGGGTACGCGAGAAGGTGCTCCTTCCAGTGCTGGTGACAACGACGCAATGCCATCGGTAACGCAGTTGCAGGACCGTCTCGCCTGTCAATCGCTGTCAGGGCCTGTGAATCTCATTAACGAAACAGCGTCGCCAATCGGTCCGTCAGTGTTTAATGCAACCTTCATCCAGCATCTTACCTCCTCGTCCATCCCAGTCCGGCCACAAATGTCATCTCATCATCACTTCCGTCCAAACAATCTGGAAACCTCCCAAATGTCACTCTGTACCCACCACTGTGGATAATCGCTTTCCTGAAGACCTCTCTAGATGACAAAATGCAGATTGGCGGCAAGAAGGCATGTTAAATCAGAACGCAGAGGCAAAAGGATTATTTTCCTCTGCCTACGCCCAGTTACATGATGCAATCATGAGGAGGAGAGGAAGCCGGTCATCGGCAAAAATCCCGGGCGGGTCGCAACGCTTATTGCAGTCCCTCTTGCTAGTCAGCCCGCAGCTCCTCTGGATGCAGAATGGTCAGACGACCAAGTCACCTGTGTTGATGATTAGATGACATCGGCATCGACACATGGCGTATCCTACTTGTCTTTTCAGCAGAATTTGCTTGCTAGCGCGATCATACTGGACGAGGAGGAAACGATGCGGGGTAGTGACCAATACGGTTACCGCCTCAAAAAAGGGAAGGACCGTCGCAGAAGTCCCGCTGTATATTTTCCGCCAACCGACGGTCAGCCGCCAACCCCGCTCCGCGCCTTTATCGCCGTCGAAAAGGTCCAGGAGCTCTCAGACCTTGGCCGTTCTTTGACCAAGCCTCTGATTTCACCACCGATGTCATATGCCGCCTTGCCGTAAACGCATAAGTAGAGGCAAGTCGCCGAATAGGCTGGCTTAACCCTCGCACCCATACGCCAACCATGTCTATTCACAGCAGCGAATGCATGCGAGTTGAAATGGGAGGCAACACGTGGCAAACAAGGCCAGACCGACGCCGGACCTCCAACTCAACTGTCACAACCTCACTAGCTCACACCGCCTCCCTCCTCCTGCCGCCACACCATACTTTATCCTCAGCTGCCCATGTCTCTCGAGAGTCATGATCAGGGATCAGCTCCCTTCAGCCTCCACCGTCGCCCGAGTACCACCAGCACCACAAGACCCATCCTACACCCCTTCCTCCTGTCCCCAGTTTGAACGTCCTGCAAGCCGTACAGTGGCCAGTCCAACCCTCCTACAAGCCAGCCTTCTGTCTTACCAGGTTATGGAGCAGAAGAAACCTTTACCGCCCAAACCATCCCAAAGCCAAAAGCCTGAATGTCAGCATTGCAGGCTTTTGTCCTTGGAAATGTTGCCTTTCCGTCAGGTGGAACACAGATGGGTTTCCGCCACGTCATGGCCCTTGCCTGCCCCCAATACCAGATTCCGAGCAGCATTTCCTTTGCCAAAAAACCGACCCTGCCCGTGCGCACCACGTGTCATCTAAAATTTCAAGCGCGTTGTTCTGCATCTGTGGCCGAAAAGTCCATCTGACCACCGGACACATTGACTATCAAGCACGGCCAAGGCGCTATATCTCATGTACAGCACACTGTGGTAAGTCTGGGTGGATGTCCTCTGGGGGTGACCGGTGGCTCTCCACTCGGCGCAACCCACTGCTCTTCAAAACTGCAGGATGAGTGCAGGGTTCATTCCCCCAAGGTCCTCGTGAGGCATCACGTGCCCAGAGAGAACCATGCCGGGTTGAATTAAGCTGTCTTGAACCGTCCACGGACACAGGCAGGGCTAGTGGACGTGCGGCTCTCCGCAACGAGACCGAGTGTTTGGCTGGGTGACAAGAACCTTGTGCCAGGGGAATGTGTGTGCGATAACGGCTGGGGTGGCGAAGAACGTAGCTTCCACCTTAAGATTCCGGTAGAGGCTGGAGCACAACCCTTGGCCTGGCCATGTCATGAACCTTGTCGTCCCATAAATTTCTAAGGAGCTTCCCGGGTCTGGACTGCCTGCTGAAGTAATGCCTGAAGTCTGAGTCGCACTTCCAGCCATTCTTCCCCCTACTTCGAACCGTGCCTGGCTCGTTGCAGCGTCAGCTCGGCCTCCCCCGAGTCAACCGTCTCAATGTTTGACGTGGCAAAATGCTGGAATGTCCACCCTCCCACATGCTCCAGCGATTGTGGCAGCCAGCGTCAATGAGGCCATTAAGCATACGAAAGGACACAATGGCCTGACGAAGCAGCGGTGCGGACCGTCGGGGGGTTGAGGCCCCCCCACCGAGAGTGAGGCAGGTGAAAGAGCTCTGCAACCATTCCTTGCCAGTTTGGAAGAGCCACCAAAAGGTTCATGCGGACAATGCCCTTGTCAGCATGAGCATTGTGGAACTAGTGTCTGGAACGATCGATGTACACGACTGAAACAACAGGTCCCGCCCGCACGGATGGAGAGACGACACAGATGCGGACACGGTACATTTCTCCTCCGTCAAATCCACAAGGGGCCCCCCCCCCCCCCTACAGGTTTCACAATTTTTACATCGGTCCTTCATTAGGGCGCCAATGTGGTCGGGTCACAAGAGCAGCTAGTGGCAAAGTTGGAGCGCATCAGCTCTTCAGGGTTGCATCATCATCTCAACTCAGTACAGGGCAGTTCAGAATGCTGTGCCGAAAATAGGCAGCGGAGACTGCGAGGAGGGAGGTAGGAAGCGGAGCTATTCGTAGACAACACAACGTTTAACCGACGCTCCCTCCGCTTGCAAAGACGAGGTTTGAGCGGCGCGAATTTGCGAGAGCTGAGGAACAGGTACACAACAGATGAGGATGATCCCTTCATGCTAGTGCCCCCTCGACCGTACAAGACAACAACACTAGTACTTGGGAAACAAGGCTTCCATCTCTCACATGACAAAGCTTGACTTATCTCGTGCATTAAGGCCAGCAAAATGAAACAAACATTACTGGTTGGCCACCCTCCTTGGATCCTGGTACAAAACACAACTCCAGCACTTTTTCCTTCCACCTCACCCAAATAAAGTAAAAAGCGCAGGAATTGAACCTTGCTGACTTTGATTCAACTGGAGACATCTGTTCCGTTTGCTTCACGTTCCTCAAATGGTCACGTGGGAACAACATCAGCGACGTGACAGCAGTAGAGTCGCCAATTAACATTAGCGGCAGCAGCAGCAGGCAAGTGTGGCATAAGCCTAATGGGGTGCCTCTGGCAATCTTTATTTACCACCTCACCATGTATGCAATCTGAAGAGCAGACACTAGGTGGGCTTCAAGAGTGGCATTTTCTTCTCACACATTTTTGACAGTGACTGAGAAGGTCATTTTTACCTAATTTTTTGGGTCATGCCTGCTTTTGAAATGCACAATACTACAGGTCCATATTATAAAAAAATGATGTTCTAACAGACAAACTTGTTCTTCACATTGTCCAGACAGTGCTCAAGTTTCATGTCTTTGATTTTTGGTGGCATTTAAGCCTGTGACATTCCATCTAATACTACAGGTCCTATTATAAAAAAATGTTGTTTCTAACACAGACATATTGTTCGTTCACACCATTTCCAAAGTGGCTCATGGGTCATGTTTTAAATTTTTGGGGCATTCGATTGCTGTGACACACCTGCAGGCTATACTACTAATTACAGTTCCTAATATAAAAAAGATTGTTGTTTCTAACAGACATTGTTTCCTCACAAACTGTCAAATATGGCACACGGGTGATGGAGCTGTCAGAAATCAGGAATAGGTTTGGACACTGTTAAATGACACATATTGCAAAATGACTTGTTTTTGCAAGATCTTAACATAGCCTATCAATCTCCTGTATTGAGACAAACCCACTTCATAGCAATTAACAAAAAGAGACAACTCCACGTCTCAATGTTTTGGTACTTCCTCTTACCTACGTTCATAAAAATGTGTATTTCTAAGATTAAAAGTAACTTAAAAAAATAAGACTTGCATGTACTAACATAGCTGTAAAAAAATTCCTCCTGAAGTTGTACGGGAGGTACAGGAAAGCAGCGGTGACCCAGGTTGGATGTAGGGTTACACACAGAAGAGACCGAGGAGATCATCGGATTCAACTGCACACGTAGAATCAAAGTGAAAGACACCACTACACATTACTATCCTTTCTCTCCAGCCACGTTGAGTAAAATGCGCACAGACAAAAAGAATCTTGCCAATGAAAAAGTGGCACTGGGTGAACAGGCGCAATCATCAACCACCAGTGAGAGTGAGTCCAAGTGAAGTGCGACAACTTTGGGTCCCGCCACAGACATGTACGAGGGCGGCATAGTGCTACCACCCAGGACAGGTATAGTCAATGCCAGTGAAACTAAAATGGTGGTTTAAAGACTCCTTTTATCCGGCATTTTATTAATAACTCACTAGGAGGGTCCATGCAGGTTTAAAGTGGGCGCATGCCGTGGCCCAGGACAGGGTATTGAGTCATATGTCCGCGGTGAAACTAAAATGGGTGGTTGAAACAGACTCCTGTTTTCGCACACTTCTTTAATCTGGGTTCATGCAGGATTGGGGCTACACAGCTGTGCCCAGGACAGGGATAAGTCTATGTCCAGAAACACTAAAATGGTGGTTCTGCAAATAGACCCTTTTTCCGCACTTTTTAATACCTGGGGTACATGCAGGTTTGGGGCTCATCTGCGTTCCATGACAGGATATTCAACGTCCCTGTTCCAGTTAAAAATGATGGTTTCCTAATCATACGATCCTTCTGGTCACTTTTTAATTCTCTGTGGGATTCATGCAGGTTTAAGCTCATGCTGTGGTGCAAGAACAGGGAATAGTTCGACGGCGATTGGATTTTTTTACTGTGGCGTTATAATTCTCCTAATTGTGTTGCCACTACGATTACACGTATCCATGTTATGACTGTTGTGGATGTTAATTCAGCTTCTTTTCGCGGCCCTGTTTGGTGTAAAAAAATGAAGGTGTTGTTGCTCTATCATAGGCCTTTCCACTGGAGTCACACTCGATCACATAATCTATCAATCCTCGACCATTAGAATATTGTATATGTCGATGAGGCAACTAATAGACCTGACGACCGATTACGATGCCAACTTAGATCGCCTCAACACTTGGACCTTTTATCATTATTTATTGTTTCATACATATTATTTTTCTTACCTGTTATTTTATTTCTTACCTATCATTTTTACATATGAGGCAATAGTTCTTGGCTAACTGTGCTGTTTTTTATATTTAGTAAATTTGGTATCGTTTCTTATTTATCGTTAAAATCGTTTAGTAACTACTTTACCTGCTGTCGTGAATCACTGTAGCACTCAACTTCTCTCTCTAGTTCTCCCCCAGTTTTTAGGCAGTGTATAGAGGTACTAGTGCCCTTCAGGCAGGAATTCTTACGGACATCATCGTCCACACATCAGTACTGCAAGGTATATACATAGGTTCCCTCAGTCGAGGCAGAAAATAGATTATGTCACCCTCAGCATTTAGGCAAGTATATACACTAAAGTCTCCCCCAACCGCAGGATATATAGAGAGCCACTCACCGCCACTTTATTTAGGTACAACCATGCTATAACCGTGGGTTGGACCCCTTATACGCCTTCAGAACCTGCGCCTCATTCCTTCGTGGCATAGATTCAATCCAAGGTGTTTGCAGTGCCGTACGACTCGGCTCAACGCAATTGGTCCAGGGGCCCAAAGAGTGCCAAAAATTATTCCCTACCACCATGGACACCACTCTACTCCACTCACGCGCACACCTGACGTTGAACTACAAAGCAGGACATGGATCCACTAGACATTTCACAATAATATTCCGCTGACACGCCAAATTTTGACCCTACCATCCGAATGTCGCAGCAGAAATCGAGACTCATACAACCAGCAACAACTTTTTTTCGCAATCGTATCTAACGTGTACAGTTCTCCAATTTCTCCGATGAGCTTCTATTTGTGGCTGGCAAAAATTGGACCTCAGTTATTCCTGTTCTTTTAGCTGACAAAGGGTCAATGGAACACACCACTACAGCCTGGGCGTGCCGAGCTCATCTCATCTGCTGCTACGTACAGAGCCCACCTGCGCCCTTCAAAGTTCGCCGTACACTGTGCGTTTCACAAGACAGATGCTCTCTCTGCCCCTACCATTGTGTTTAACTCGTAGCGGCAATTGAGAGTCACTGTATGCCCTCGATCAGCTCGAAGACGAGTCTGCCCTATCTCTCCTTTGACCTCTGGCATCACACGGAATTTCCTCCCAAGAACTGGCCGCTCACGGAGGATGTTTTTTCTTTTTCGGACCATTCTCTGTAACCCGAGAATTGGTTTGGCGTGAATAATCCCAGGAATCAGCAGTTTCTGAAATACTCAGACACCACCCTTCTGGCACGCAACAACCATGACACGTCAAATGGCACCAAATCACCTTTCTTCCCCATACTGATGCTTCGTTTGTGAACTGCAGGAGATTTAGAGTCTTGAGCATGGTCTACATGCCTAAATGCACTGAGTTTGCCCGCCATGTGATTGCTGATTAGAAATATAGTGTTAACGAGCCGTTGACATGTGTACCTAATAAAGTCGGCCGGTGAGTGTAATGTCCCCTCAGTCAGGCAGGTATATAGATATGTCTCCTCAGTTAAGCAGGTATATATACAGTAGGTCCCCTCAGGCAGGTATATATAATTCTTCTCAGTTATGTAGGTTTTAAAAAAATAATAATACTTACCTCTCCTTGCTTCCCTCTTGCTTCCTGCCCCGAGAGAGAGGCTGTGGTGTGACATCTCATCACTGCGCCAGAATCCGAGAATGCTCCTGCGAGTACTTTTAGCCCCACACAGCCTGCCGAGGAAGGCAGCCGAGTGCGATGAGGCGTCACAACCTCATCGCAGCGCTGCCCAATTCACTAAAAATGGGCATATTATTGGTAGCACTGAAGGCCCGCTACTATTAGTATGGTCTAAAGCAGACCTGGGAATTGTACGGGCCGTGGGCCGCATCCAGCTGCCTAGGTCTGCTCAAGGTTGTTTTTCTCTAGAGTGTTTAGTGCTTTTTATTATCTTCATTGTTCAAACACTCCCTAAAAAAATAAGTAGATTACCAATGAAACCTCTGTTTAGATCCCCAGTGACTAGTTGTGATTTGTGGGGCGACCTTTCAGCAGTTGTCAAATTTTCTTGCTTTCATGCAGTGTGAAACTTTCTTTTTAAATCCTGACGCCAGCACCTTGAAATACGTGGATCATAGCTCTGCCCCTCTATAAAGTTGTTATGCCCACTTTGTACGCCATGGGATCCTCCTCCTGGCTAACAATATAAAAACATACTTAAACGACACAAATAATCTTATCACACAGAGTGTCTACTACCAGTTTGTGGATATCAGAGTGGATCTCTATGTAGACTCACCATTCGGTTGTCTTTCAGAAGCAACAGCTCTGCAGCTATGCTACTTACACTCTTCACATGGTCAGAGCTGTGGGTGCGTTTCTATAGCACTTGATTAACACTTCTACATGACTCATGTAATTCTTATACACAGCTCTATGTAATCGCACCATGAGACATGCAAGTAGAAGATCTTATATATGAGCTCTGAAGCTCTAAAGTAAACATTAATTAGTCTCCTTTGCTTGTTAGAAATAACACACTCTGATTTCAAGCTGCTGGCGGTTTGACCTGTGGTGGCCATCCTCCCATGCATCAAATTGCTGACAATGTGCAGTAAAGAGCAATAAAATCCTCTATCTCCTCAGGAGCATACCGGAAAAAAAAACTATGTAGTGAGCCAACCCCTTTAACTCTAAATGAGTTTCCATTTCTCCTTCCTGACATATATTTTTATGTAGACACTTGATACAGTATTATATGTGCCAGAAACGATAAGTGTCTTTTGTGTATAGTAGCTAATTACTGAGTTAGAAAGAAGATATCAGCTGTTTTACTTGAACATGTTTATTAAACAAGTCTTCATGAAATAAAATATCTCCACTTAAAGTCGCAAGCATGTAATCACAGTAAACCGAGGTCAGCTTGCGTGCCTAATATACCAAATGGCAAATAATAATATTAGTAAAAATAACCCCTAATGCTGAAATAATATGCTGCCCTTAAATAGATAAAATAATCTGGCAACAGATCCACAATAAACTGGACACCAAACAAATTTGTTGAGTGCGGTATTATATGTAAACCCCCTCGAACGTACACTGTCGCCTTGAATTAATGTCTCTTAAGCTAGTAACAATATAATAATAAATAATTCCCTCCCTACCCCCTAGAATGGACCGCTCTTATTCTTCAAAACGCATGGGAGGAACTTCGTGCGCACTGCGACTTCGCCGAGATTATCTCGTCACGATCAAAACTGCCCATTATTCGTTGCCCCGCGCATTCATTTCGGGATGAGCTGATCAGGCGTTAAAAAACGATGCTATTTCCTGGCTGCAGTTAGAGCTTGTAGTGTTCTGTAAGACTCATTGACCACTCCCACATCTTAAATATACAGAGGGAGCTTGGTTTTTGGTCTTCATACAATGCTGGTGTTTTAGTATGACAACACGCACATTACTGCCGCTGCTATTAGAACCGCTTCAGCCTTCAATTCCCTGGCACTTAAGGTGCGAAAACTGACGCTAAAACTGACACGGGACAAATGCACCTGATAGTCATGACATGCCCAACTGGAAAAAAACAAGCTGAAGGCCTAAGATCCTACCATTAGCGACAAAGAACACAGTAGTAGGTTACCGGAGCCGCCCACAATCCGCAAGTACAGTAAGGGGACGATCACAGCAGGGTCACTCCATGAGCCAGAGCTTTAAACGCTCACAGAATATGACAAGAACCTGATCTGTATACGCTGATAAATGTAGAGCAACCCCCCCCCCCAAATGAGTGGAGAGGGTGTCCAGCAGTAATTTCTTGGGCGTTTGACGTCACTGATCCATCTTGCCCTTCAATTTCATCCGTCAGTGCGTCTCTTCTCAATCGTCAATAATACCCGTCAGTATTGCTAAGGCCAAACACACAAACAGGAGTTTATCCAAACAGAGATGACCAGTAAATGGGATATTTGCATGCCTTCTGTGTTCTGTATCCATTCCTGCTTTTGGCTAGACAATCCTGATCCTTCCCATTCCTTCTGGCAGATGAAAAGAAGGGGAAAACCAAACATAGTGGCAACGTCATAGAGTGGTGAGGGTGGAAACAGCATTAGGAAACCACAGGGTGTTCCAGTGAGACAGCGGCACTTGGCAGCAGCATGAGTAGGCCACAGAGTGGCACAATGACAAATTCTGGAGGTGGCAGAAACATCAGGAGCCCACAAAGTGGCACAATGAACACAGTGTGGAGATGACATCATCAACAGCAGCAGCATGAGGTCAGACAGTGGCACAATTAAATAATAATCCACTGCACACCAACCGCATAGCTCGTGAGATAATTAATACATTTATTTGTGTGAGGCAGAGATCATTCCAAAAAGAATAAATTGAAGGGAATATATACAAGACATGGGCCAACAAGCTTTAAAATAATAGTGGATCCAATGATAGTTTGATGTCAATCTTATCGACGTTTCGCTGTTTGCCTTTTCAGAGACATCAATAAGTTGGAGAGTAATGGTGAAGGTATATGAGCTCTAAGTAGGTAGAGGGACACCTGTAGAGGCAGTATGGGTGTCCAGAAGAAGAAAATGTAAAGTTCGGGCTTGAGGCTAGGAGTACAGGATGAGACGTCCGTGGTGTCTGGAGAACAGCCGGTGACCCACGGACATCTCTACAGGTGTCCCTCTACCTACTTAGAGCTCATATACCTTCACCATTACCTCCCAACTTATAGATGTCTCTTGATAAAGGCAAACAGCCGAAACGTCGATAAAGTATTGACATCAATCTCACATTGATCCACTATTATGTAAAGCACTTGTTGAGCATGTCCTTGTATATATTCCCTTTCAATTTATTTCTTTTTGGAATGATCTCTGCCTCACACAAATAAATGTATTAATTATCTCACGAGCTATGCGGTTGGTGTGCAGTGGATTATTATTTAATTGATATTTGGCCCGACAAGCCCTTTCCACATTGCACCCATTTACTACTTCATCCCTCCTATTGGTGTGCATAACCATTCATCTTCTATATAAGAGAGTGGCACAATGACATATTTGGGGGTTTTCACGGCAGCACCCACAGCACATTATGAGGCAAAACAGTGGCCGATGACAAATTCTGGAGGGCAAAAACAGGAGTAGGCCCACAAGTGCACAAGGACAGGAGTGAGGGAGGGCAGGACAACAGCAGCAGCATGAGGTCAGAGAGTGGCAAAATTTACAAGTATGTAGGTCACGGCACCACCCCAAGCACAATGACTTTTTCGGGGGTGGAAAAAAACAGGAGTAGGCCACAGAGTGGCACAAACAAGATGGGGGTGACGGCAGGAGCAACAGAAATGAGGTCAAGAGGGGCAAAAATGAAGGGTGTGGGGGGTGACCGCAGCAGCAACAACAGTACAGCAGAAAAGAGTCAGAGAGGGGCACAATAACAAGTGGGAGGTGGGGACAATACCAGTCCCTGGAAAGAGAGGGAAACAAGGTGAAACGGGCAGAAGAGCATCGGGCGGGTGGGCATCAGAATAGGGCTGGGGCATTTTTTAAACCCATTTCTAAAATTTTTTGGTGAGGCGTCATGGCGTTTAACTGACGGCATGGTGTGGGTAGTGTTGAGCGATTACGTTGACCATCGACTCGGTCGATGGTCGAAAACGACCAAATCGACAAAAAAGTCGATAGTGAGGGTCGATTATGAGCATGCCCCTTAAAGTCATGGGAGAGCAACAACCCTTTCATTCTTCCCACCCAAACGGGGGCTGGAGAAGCGGGAATTAACATCCAAAAACAGTCAAATGGATACGGCACATCTTAGGCAACACACTTATTTTTATAAAACCCAAAAAAAAAAAATCACACACCATTTACTACCCTGTCTTGTACCACAGAAATAACCCTTAAACCTGAAACACCCAAAAATTTAAAAAGTGCCAAAAGGGCAGTAGTTTTGAACCATCATTTTACTTGAACGGGAAAATTTAAAATATCCCGTCCTGAACGCAGCATGAGCCCCAAACCTGCATGACCCCCAGTTTTAAAAAAGTCCCGGGAAAAAGGATCTTAAAACCACCATTTTATTTGAACGGACATTGACTATATCGTCCTGTACCGCAGAATGACCTTTAAAACCTTCCTGCCCCACGTTTAAAAAAAGTGCCAAAAAAAGGAGTTTTTAACCCCCAATTTTAGTTGAACTGGACTTAACTAATCTGTCCTGTACCGCAAAATGACCAAAAAAACCTTCTGCCCCCACAATTTAAAAAAGTGCTGGAAATATATTTTTTTTCCCCATAATTTTAGTTTCACGGGACTTTAAAAACTGTCCCTTCCGGGTACGCTTGCCCCCCTAGAGGGCAGACCAATTGAGCTTCACTTTGGAAATACTGGGGGTTAGCGCTCCTGTTAAAAACCCGGTGCTCTTTTTTCTTGGCATTCTTTTTTTTTTATTTTACTCAACGTCCCCGGGGAAAAATTTGTCTCGTACTTTTTTTCTCTGCCCTGCTCCATACCCCCTGTCCTCTGAATAACCTAATCGGTCAAGTTTTCCTGACCTCCCTTGTAAAATTTTAAAGGGGGAAAATTTTTTTACCAGAAAATTTTGACAGCAAGTTTTTTAGTTTTTTTTAATTCTAGAAAACCATTTTTTAAAATGGGGATGGAATCCCACCATTCTTTGTTTCTCTTTTTTTTTAATTGTATTAAATGGGTTTTTCCCAATACAGGGATTGATAGTTTATTTTAAAATCTTGCAAAAAAAAGTCATTTTCAATATTTCCATTAAAGTGTCCTCCTTTTCCTGTTTCGACAGCCCCAAAACCCTTTGAGCCACTCTTGAAAATCGGAAGAAAAATTCTGTTAGAAACAACTTTTTTTTTTATAATAGGACCTGTAGTAAAAGCGCATTCAAAGCAAAAGCCCCCAAAAATTAAAAGCATGACCCTTGAGCCACTTTGGAAATTGTGAAAAAAAATTCCCCTTTTAGAAACAACATTTTTTTTATAATAGCCCCGTAGTAAAACTGCTTTTCAAAGCAAAATGCCCCAAAAATTCAAAAAACCCCTTGAGCCACTTTGGACAATTGTGAAGAAAAAATTCTTTTAAAAAACAATTTTTTTTTTTTTAAAAAGGGACCTGTATATTGCTCATTTAAAAAGCAGCTTGACCAAAAAAAAAAAAAAATTAAAAAAAATGACTTCTCAGCCACTGTTTAAAAAATTGTGAGGGAGAAATGCCCTTAAAACCACTTTTTCTTTTCCAAAAACCATGAAAAAATTGCGTATTCACAGCTACATGACCCCAAAAAATTATAAATATGACTTTTCAGCCACTTTTAAAAAAATTGTGGGGGAAAAAATGCCACTTAAAAGCCACTTTCCTTTTTCCAAAAGGCCCCATAATTAAGCTGTATCCACAGAAACATGACCTCAAAACCATTGAAAAAGCAAAAAACTTTCTAAAAAAAAAGTAGAAAAGGAATCGGTGTTGTCATGAAACTTGCTGTTTTTTTACAGTCTCCTCACGCAAAACCAGCAAAAATAACTTTTGGGAAAAGAGAAAAAAAATTTGCAGTAAAAAATTAATTTTAAAAAAAAAGTTTTTTCCAAAGGACCTTTAAAAGGGGAATGTGAATAGACCGCAACTAATCGGTGACCTGGGGCAATTGGGCCACAACATCATCGAGATCCATGCCTGATTCTTTTGATAAAATAAAACGATCCACTTTACTTGAAAGCCGGTTTCTTTGTCTTAAAAAATCCCCCAGCTGGCTAAAGTTTTTCTCTCAGAAAAAACGCGGGGCTGCGGGGCAGGACAACCCTCTAGGTGTGGCGACGAGCTCGGCCATTCGTCCATTTTGATACCAGAAGCTATTGGGTCCGGAACACATCCAAAAAAAAGGGTGTTAAGACCAGATAGTTGTCACCATGATTAAGCGGGCCCCTCTGGGTTTGGATGTTGCCCTGCATTGCATGCGTTGGTGAGGTGGAAATAAAAATTTGTCAGGGGTCACCCCTTTAGGCTTCGCCACCTTGCCTGCTGCGCTGCCGCTACGGCTATTTGGGCACCAACGCTGTCACCCCCCGCTGAGTTTTTCCACCTGACTTTTTGGGGGCACGTGAACAACACAACAGATTCCCAAATCAATCACAAGGTCTCCATTTCCTCTTTTTTACTCTCTTTTTTGGGTGGTGAAAGGAAAGGTGAGTTTTTTTTTGTACTGGGGATCCAGGGGGGTGGCCACCCATAACTTTTTGTTCATTTTGAGGGCCCTTTAAGGAGGATCATTTGGGGGAAATGGACATCCAAGCACTCATGTGAGAGATGGGCCCTTGGGATCTCCTCATCTTCCTCCCTGCTCTCAAAACGCGCCAACTCTTTCCAAGGCAGGGACCGGAAAACGTCGTTCAGGAATACCTCCTCCCCTCCTCTGCCCCCGGGCACAGCTTCAACAAGCCCTGACTTGCCTAATATGCACCCTGAAGCTGATCGCCCCCCTTGCACAGCCTGGCCCCCGAACCACTGCCTAAAAAGACCGATAATTTTGTAAACGGGGCCCCCCCCGCTTGTGGATTTGACGGAAGAAAGGCTCCTGTCCGCATCTGTTCCCCCCTCCCCTCCGCCCTTTTGGGGCGGGGGACCTGTTTTTTTCAGAGGGGGCAACGACTTTCCAGAACAAAGACACCAAAGCTCATGCGAAAAGGGGTTTTCCCCCGCACTGACCATTTTGGTGGTTTCAAAAAAACTGGAAAGATGGGTGCAGAGTTTTTCACCTCCTCCACTCTCGTAGCTCAACATCCCAGGCCCCGCACCGCGCTTGTCACCCATGTGCATTTTCGTACTCGTAATGGATTGCGCTGCTGCCCAAATCCTGGAGCATGTGGAGGGTGAATTTCCAGCGTTTTTCCCCACGCAAAAATGAGACGGTTGACGTGGGGGGCGAGCTGACCTGCAACGCAGCCAGGCGGGACAACAGGGGGCGAACGGGGGGAAGTGCGAACTTAGACTTCGAGCCTTCCCACAGGCAGTCCCCCCCGGTAGCTTTTTTAACATTTTTTTGGCGACAAGGTTCATACATTGCCAGGAAAGGGGATGTGCCCATTTTTTTCAAACCGATTTTTAAGGGGGGGCCCAGCGGATTCCCCTTATCGCACACCACCTTTGCCTGGCACAAGGTTCTTGGCACCCACCAGCGCTCGTCCCCGTTGCGGAGAGCCGTCCACAGCTCCTGACCTGTGTGTGGACGGTCTCCAAGACAGATTAATTTTTCAAAAAGGCCTGGTTTTTCCGGGCACGTGATGCCACCAAGGATTTGGGGGAAAGAACCCCGCCCACCCCGGGGTTTTGAAGAGCTGCGCCGAGCCGAAGCCACCGTCACCCCCAGAGAATCCACCCAGTCACCCATGAGCTGTCACAGAATAAACGGGCCCGGCCCCTTACTAGTCCATGTGTCGGGGGTCAGAGGACTTTTTCCGGGCCAGATCAAAAACGCGCTTGAAATTTTAGATGACACGTGGGGTGGCCAGGGGAGGGACGGCTTTTTTGGCAATGAAAGCCTGCTCGGGATCTGATATTGGGGGGAGGCAAGGGGCCCTGACGTGGCGGAACCCATCTGTTCCACCAACGGAAAGGCAAACATTTCCAAGGCCCAAAACCGGCAATGCCGACAAATCAGGCTTTTGGCTTTGGGGATGGTTTTTTGGGGTTAAATGTTTCTTCTGCTCCCAAACCCGGAAGACAGAAGGGGGCTGCAAAAATGGGTCTGTACGGCTGCAGGCGTCCCAAAAGGGGGAAAAAAAGGGGGAGGATGGTTTTTGATGGTGCGGGGGTACCGGGCACGGTGGAGGGTAAGCAAGGCTGACCCTGACATGACTCGAGAGACATGGGGAGCAGAGGAACGCTTTTGGGGGTGGCAGGAGGAGGAGGCAGACAGAGGGGTACATTGGGGTTTGGGGGCCCGGGCTCAGCCCCGGCCTTTTTTTGGGCCCAATGTTTTTCCTCCCCCTTTCAACCATGCATTCGCGCATGTGAACTAACATGTTGGGGGTGGTTAAAACCCCCTAAGGGGTTCTTTGCCTCACTTAAAGCGTTTTTCGGCAAAGGCGGGCATTGACATCGCTGGTGAATCAAAGGGTTGGGCAAAGAAGGGCCCCGGGTTGAGAGGTCCGGACCTTTTTGACGGCGAAAGCGAGGAGCGGGGGTTTTTTCGCTGACCGTTGGCTGGCGGAATCATATCAGCGGACTTCTCACCCCCTCTCCCTTTTTTAGGCGAACCCATACTGAAAACTACCCCCCTCGCTTCCTCCTCGTTCATGATTAAGCGCTCGGGAAACAAATTCTGCTGAAAAGACCCACGTTGGATACGCAAAGTCGTCACATCACACAGGTGATTTGTCCCCCCTGACTTTTTCCCAGGAGCTGCGGGCTACAACAAGAGGGACTGCAAGGTTGCCCGACCGCCCGGGGAAAAATTTTTTCCCATTGACCGGCTTTCCTTTTCCTCCAGTAACTGGGTTCAGAGCAAGAAAATCATCCTCCCTTTGCCCCCTTGATCTTTTAACATGCCTTTGACCCCAACCGCATTTTGTCATCAAAGAGGTCTTTTAGAAAAAGGTTATCCACAATGGTGGTACCGAGTTTTTACATTTGGCTGCTTCATGTTGGGACGGATGCTGGTGATGCTGAGAGACATTTGGGCCGGACTGGGGAGGAGGAGGAAACTGCTGGGTGCAAATTGCATTAACCACTAAGGACAATTGGCGACGCTGTTCGTTTTCTGAATTCCAGGCCCTGACCCAGCGATGACAGGCCTGACGGGCCTGCAACTGACGATCCCTGGCATGCGTGTTGCCCACCCCCTGGAAGGACACCTTCTCCGTACCTCTACCTCCATGCCTACCCCCCCTTTGCTCCTTTTCCTCTGAATTTTCACTCCATTTTTCAGAAATATAAAAATTTAAAAGGTATGGAAAAGTTTTGGGAAAATCTTTATTAAAAGACGGCAAATCACAGCTATTTTTTTCAAACCCCCAAATCCCCAAAAAAAAATTGCTGGATTCAAATGTAACTGCAAAGTAATCTATCAACAAAGCTGGCCTGCGCCCCAAAATGAAAAAAAAACCTATCTAAATGTATTCGGGTAATACAGGGGGATTTTTTCCCTACAATTCACCTTGGGGACTATAAAATTGCTGTATTCCCCTTTAACTCAAAGTAATCATCAACAAAACTGGGCCGCGCCAAAGTGAAAAAACACGTACTGAAATGATTCGGGTAAAAAAGGGATTTTTTTTTCACCTACAAATTCACCTGTGTGACTAAAAATTGCGTATTTAAATTTTTAAATCAAAATAAAATCTATCAACAAAACTGGGGCCCGCGCCCAAAGTGAAAAAACACTTCTGAAATTATTCGGATAAACAAGGGGATTTTTTTCACCCACTTCACCTGTAGTGACTACAAAAATTTTCTGTATTCAAATTTAACTGAAAAAATTAATCAACAAAAGCGGCCTGCCCAAAGTAAAAAAACCCGTATCTGAAAAAGATTCGGATAATAAAAGGTATTTTGGCACCTACAATTCACCTGTGGGGACACAAAATTGCTGGATTCAAATTTTGCTGCAAAGAATCTTCAACAAAGCTGGCCTGCGCCAAAGTGAAAAAACACTACTGAAAAAGTATTCGGATAAACAAGGTATTTTTTTGCACCTACAAAAATTCACCTGTGGACTATAAAATTGCGTATTTAAATTTTGTGCAAGCTGCCTCAATGAACAAAACGTAGTCCCAAAAAACAAAAAACACGTATCTGTTAGTATTCTAAATACAAATATATTTGCACCTTTCAATTCACCTGTGGGCTAAAAAAATTGCTGTATTTAAATTTTGTGCAAGCAGCCTCAAAAAAAAAGCGTAGTGCGCCAAAGTAAAAAAACACGTATCTGTTATTATTCCCCTAAAATACAGATATTTTTTTGGACCTTTCAATTCACCTGTGGTGACTATAAAAATTTTCTGATTCAAATTTAAGTAAGGTGGATATAAACAACAAAGGGGAATGGGGAAAATTGAAAATAAACCCTTCTGAAAATTTTACTGATAATAAAAGTGGAGTTTTTTCACCTAAAAAAGAGACCTGCAGTTACTAGAAAAGTGTGATCCCTATAATTCAGGCTGCCCAATATCCAGGAAAAAATTTCAAAGAAAAATGTTAATAATAAAGCTATTTGCAGTGCAATGTCTACACAAAAACTTGGTGAACTTTATCCAAATATTCTTTATGACTTGTCGTGTTCGCCCCGAGGGCCCCCCCATCTCCCCCCCCATGACTTTTTTCACGGTAATGCTCCTTTTAAAAATTTTCCCACAACTAATAAAATCTTTTCCAATCCTAAAATAACTAAACTGAAGGATCACGCAATAGAAGGTTTCTCTGTGAAAAATAGAAAAAATTTTGCTGAGCTGTTTGGGGCACAAGAAGTCCTTCTACTTGAGACGCGAAGACACTGAGGCTGAACAGAAAACCCGTTTTTATGTAAAAAAGAGGTCATGTGATTTTTCCCCAATCGCAACCATACACATCCCCGTCATGATTTCGCACACACCTCACCCGCTCTATTCGTAACTATTTGCTGGCCGCCAAAAATGAAAAGGAAGCCCCGAAAAAGGCGCGATTTAATAGATGATGCACGATTTTTTAAACCCAAATTACGCATGATTTTTAAAAATTTCGATCAAAAAAAAAACTGTCCGATTTCAACTTTGTCGATGGTAATCGTCAACACTAGTGTTGGAAATCCGCCTACCGCCTATTCATCTTTACAAAGGTCATCGTTCCACATTTTTTCCCGGGACAAGCGAGTTCCCTTGGGGGAACGATGGCCCCCGCCCACTGAACACCTGCTCTGATGCCCCCACTACTGGGCCGGGGAGGACACTTTCCCCCCCATGCAAAAATTTGCAAGTTGCCCCAAACATCCACTTGGCTGCCCCTATTCAGCGACTTTTTAACTGGGGGGCAGAGTCTGTCCAAATAGGCCACCACCTGTTTTTCAGGGGCTGCTCCAGGGCCTCTCTGCTTGGGGACGCCCCCCTCACAGGGAGGGGGAAAGGAAAACGCCACAGCGACTCCAACAAGGTTTCGTGATGGGGCGGTACTTGCTCCACCCCCCTCCCCCCCCACCTTCCCACAGCAGCCCGGCGTGTACGTAACTGGGGAAACCCCCGGCAGACCTGTCAGAGGGTGGAAAATGCCGCATAAATAGGGAGCGGCCAACTGACTACGGGGGATTTTTAATTAATTTTAGTTTGTCCTCCCTTCAGCAGCTGGGGAAAAAATTTCCCATTTTGGGGCCAGTAGCGAGGGCCCAATAGGGTAGAGCCAGAAGTCATCCCTCTGCCCAAAAGGTGACTAGGCTGTCCCACAGTCAGGCAAATCAAAGCGGGCCTCTGCCAATGCTCGAGGGGCCCCTGCCCCATCTCCATAAAAAATTTGGGTGTTTTTTTTTGGGTAAAAAAACCCTGCCCTCGTCCCTTTCCCCACTCCATCACCCACTTCTTCGCTCCCTTTTTTAGGTAAAAAACCACTCATTTCCCAACAATACTTTCTCCAATGCCCCCCTCCTCCCCAGTTAAATCCCCAACTGACTCATGTGGGCGCGAGATGTTTGGGCCCACATTTCCAGTCCCCTGCCAGACAGATTTTTTAATCTGTTCCAGGACATGAAACAGTGGGAAAGACTTATTCATCCCCTAGCCCCGGAACTGACAAATAACGTGGCCTACTCGAATGGCCTCAGCAAACGGCGGGTGTCACGAATGAGCTGCCACTGGCTGACATTAAAGTTACATAGGGGAGTACTCATGTCCGCCTGGATCATAAAAAAAATTAATGGCCTTTCTCTGATCATACAGTCGGTGCAACATGTGCAGGCTGGAATTCCAACGGGTGGAACTCGAGGAGGGTGTGCCTGGCTTTGTAGGAATGGATGAAGTGCATGCACAGTTTCCTGGCCATTTTCAGAATCTTCTGAAGATCGGTGGAAGACTTCAGGAACCTTTTCACAACCAGATTGAACACTTGTGCCATACAGGGCGATGGACCATCCCCCCTCAGTGCAACGCGACCACCATGTTCCTCCCATTGTCCGTCCCCCATGGTTCCGATTGCAGTTGGGCGGAGAAAGCCCAAAACATCGATTTCTTGCTGCATGACGCGGAGCAATTTCCCTGTGTGACGTCGCTCGCCGAGGCAAGCCAGTTATAGAACTGCGTGACACCGCTGTGCCCTACACATGTGGTATGATGGAGCAGCACTTGTGGAGGCTGAGATGGTGGTGGTGGTGGAGGAGGAGGAGGAGGCGATGGATATTAGCGCAGGAGCAGCTGTTTGACAATGTGGAGGAGAAAGCGGCATCTCCTGTCCAAGTTGTTGGTGTGGCTGGGCAGGAAGCACATTCATCCAGTGGGCCGTAAAGGACATGTACTGGACCTGACCGTAGATACAGCTCCACACATCCGCCCTTCCGTGCACCTTGGAACAAACCGATAAGCTCAAGGACTGACCCACTTTCTGTTCTACATATTTGTGAATGGCTGGTACTGCGTTTTTGGAAAATAAATTACGGCTTAGAATTCTCCACCTCGGCTCAGCACAGGCCATTAATTCTCTGAACGGTGCAGAGTCCACCATTTGGAAAGGGAGGGACTGCAGTACCAACAACTTGGACAGGAGCACATTCATCTTCTGCACCTTAGGATGGTTGGATACATACTGTTGTCTCTTTGCAATCGCCTCGCTGAACGACTGCTGGCGCCATGAGTGGCGAGAAGCAGGAGCATCTGGACCGGAAGATGATGGCAAAGAGAAACAGCTCCCTTCTGCACAGGGGGTGGGCCTTGACTGGCGGGAAATGGCATGCGTGCCACTGGGCGTATGTGTAGCTGCGCAGCAGAAGGACCACCTCACTGAGCCACGTTTCTCCCAGTCCACCGTATGGTGACGCTGCATGTGTTGACGCAGGGCCGTGGTGACAACATTAGATCCCTGGCCACGCTTCACTTTCTCCCCAAACAGATTCTACATAACCCATATTTGGCTCTTCCGGTGTCTTAGCAAAGAACTGCCACACCGCCGAGTAGCTGATTTTACCGTCAAGGCTCTGCACTGAGTGACTACAACCACTGCTGCCTCGCTGAGCCCCTGTGCTGCTACTTTCTTGGACCTGCAAAGCGGGTTTTCTACCCCTGGCCGCTTGGGGCACCGACTCGCATGCTGCTACCCTGCTGACTCACGGCCACACAAACCACTTGCTGGCTGCGCCGCTGCCTTACGCGCAGGCTGACACCCTCTTTCCTGACGATGATGAAGCCTTGCTTCACCTGGCTCTTAAGTGCGGTCGGCTACATCACATCGATTATTGTTGATCTTCACTGCTGTCCTCCCCAACGGCTTGGTATGCAAGGCTGACCCTCACAACATTACCTCCCATGCCACTCTCCACATCATACTTTGCCGCCTACTGCAAGAAGCAGGGGATATTGGCCCCATTTCTTCGCTGCCATGTAGCTCCTGACTGTCCTCCTCAAATTCTTCATCATCGCTGTATAGTGGCGCTGAGCCCAGACCACATAGTAGATCTCTGGCTGAGGGAACCGGATGAGACAGAGGCGGGTTGAGGTCAGGTGAGGGCCGCTGACCCGCTCCCGGGCCATGCCAACTAAGGGTTTGTTGACGTTCCCATCGACTCTTGGCTGGGGTTGTCAGATGTCATCTGTGAGGAAATGGATGACCTAGTCAACCAATCAAGAACCCTTGGGTAGCTGGTCAACACACGGCCGCTAGATGACACCGGCAGTTCTGGCCTCACCGAATGACCCCTGCTGCGACGTCCCCTTACTGTACTATGACCTGTGCCTGCTTCAGGAATGTTTGTGCCACTGCCACTCGCATGTGAAGAACCTGCCACCTCTCTGTCTGACATACTGTTTGTTCAAAAATGTACAGACTTTGTTTAATGAAGATATCTGTATATGATAAATACACACCCTGTATTTGACTCCAAATGAACCCAATAACAGGCTTGGGTAACCCTTGGATATAAATTGCGCAAAAGAAATGAGCAGCAAAAAATTAACTGGTATGTGGCGTGTTAAAATGCCGCTTCTTTTACTGAATACAAAAGCAGAAACACGCTTAATTAACCTTTGGGTATAAATTATGCTACAGGAATCACCAGGGAAAATTTCTTCTTTGGCGTTGAAAAACACCGTTTCTTTTACTGACTACAATAGCACAAACACGCTTAATTAACCCTTGGATATAAATTGCGCAAAAGAAATGAGCAGCCAAAAATTAACTGGTAAGTGGCGTGTTAAAACGCTGTGTATTTTACTGACTACAAAAGCAGAAACACGCTTAATTAATCTTCAGATATAGATTATGCTACAGGAATCACCAGGAAAAATTTTGTCTTTGGTGTTGAAAAACACTGTTTATTTTACTGACTACAAAAGCAGAAACACGCTTAATTAACCTTTGGATATAAATGATGCTACAGGAAAAATTTAGTCTTTGGCGTTGAAAAACACCATTTCTTTTACTGACTACAATATCACAAACATGCTTAATTAACCCTTGGATATAAATTGCGCTAAAGAAATGAGCAGCCAAAAATTAACTGGTACGTGGATTATAAAAACGCTGTTTATTTTACTGAATACAATAGCAAAAACAGGCTTAGATAACCCTTGGATATTCAATGTGCTCCAGAACTGAGCAGATAGCATTAAAATGTATATGCAGCTGAATTGGACGCACACTGGACTTCAATTCCAATAACCCGCAAAATCAAAATTAGAATGTAAGAGGAGCAGTCTCTGAGAAAAGCTGTGACACCCCCCCATAAATCGCTGTATAAAAGTAATTTCTTTTGTGTGAGATTTCAGCTACTGCAGCAGCTACAACACGGCACAGAGAGAGCAGTGTGAACTGCCAGCGTCGTGTCCGGACTAGTAGGGGTGGTGACGTCACAGAATCCCACCGGTCTCTGATTGGCTTCATCTCTGCACATGTCATTAAGGTTACTCCTTTCTTCCTCCCAGAGTTCTTTGCCCCATGTAACGCCATGTGCTCGCAGCCATTTTATCAATTAAAAACACGCTTCGTTCCCGCGAATCACCCCAAACTTCGACTTCGTTCAGAATCGACGTTTTTCCTGAAGTTCGATTCGCCCATCTCTACCTATTCACTATACAGAAGTGAAGAGGAACCTGTCCATAACATCATAATGCCTTAAATTATTATGACCAAGCTGTTTGGTAACAGTTCAACTTTATTTGCCTTCACATGAAGCATAATTTTTTACATTGTCCACATTGAAATTTAAAGTTACAAATGGACTATTGGAAACATATGGCTGGTATCTTCGTTCACATGTGTTGTCTGGTTTTATAACTCAACCTTATCCCTTCAATGGAGCTGATATGATATCAGACTCGAATATGAATAGGTGTGGTGCTGTTTCTGGAGGAAAGCAGCCATGTTTTTCTAATCCTGGACAACCCTTTAATGAACGTTCTGTGAAAAAACAATAGATGCAACATTCCTCAATGAACAGATACAGCATGTTATATAACACGCTTGCCCTCATTTCCCTGTGTGAAGTCTTGTTTGTGCCAGTCCTTTGTTATGTTAGGAGAGCATGTACATGAACTATTGGATGCACAACAAATAAGTAGAAAAGAGCTGTGATAAAATGCTTATGTCTATGGGTTGTTTATGGGAGAATCAGGGTTTTAGAATGGATATCTATAAAAGTATCCAGCCATTACTGCAAAATTCTTGTTCTATTTAATTAACTAGTCCTGGAAATAGAAAACAAGTTAGATCAGTGAAAAGTTATATGTAAGATCACAACATAATACGTTTTTGAACTGACACGAGTTTCAAATAACAAAGCACCGGTGACCTATATGAGAAGGCAGGCTGCCAGAGCACTGGTTACAAAATGTAACCCTAGATCCAGCTATCATTATAATGCCTGCTCATCAGTATGTGTCAGATGGTCTTAAAAAATTCACCAGGTCATGGATCCTTTTCAATTATCGTGCTCAAGTGATTTGCGCTTTGATTTTGAGGGCTCTGGAAAGTCATTTGATTTTCATCGTAATCTCTCATATCCATTGGTAGCATAAAAGTGACGGCCTTTACTCTGCCCCTTAAAAGACAAAGAAGAAATTCAGAAATCTAAAAACAAAGATCTATGAACAATACAGAAGCAGCATTATTTAACTACAAAATACATGATACAGTGGACTGTTCTGTTGCCAACTTCTTAAAAATGCCTCCACCTTCATATGTATTTTATAGAATGTGACAAATAAAGTAATTACATAAACAGCAATTCTTAAAATGTTATTAAATACGTGGCATCTGTGATATGAGTCTAACAAGGAGCAGGATAGCCAGTGAAAATCTACATTCGTAAGTCCCCAACATTATGTTGCAGATCACTACATTAACCTGCAATGTCATAACATTTAATTTCAAGAACCATCAAGATTATTGGATTTCCCGTGGGTTTTTATAGATCTAAAAAAAAACAGGGCAAAATAGTATTGCTTGCTTTAAATGCTGGCATCAGTGATTGGTGAAAACTTTTTAAAGAGACTCTTGACTAAAAAGGCAAACTAACAAATATTTGCTTTACCATACAAAGCTAAAACGTCTATATGAGAAACAAATGAAGATAAGTCTGAAACCATTGTGTTTTTTTTACATAGTATTAGAATAAATGTCCAGCTCATTTTTGGAAATATGAGCAAAAAATGGGCAAAAAAAGTACAACTACACATTAAGAAGCTCGAGGACCAAAGCAGAAGAGGAAATGGAGGAACAGTGGAGGAGTACATGTAACTTTAGAACTTTGTTAAACCCATCTGTTCTACAAGGAACATTTCCTGCCTAATCCCAGAGATGTTCAGACCAGATGAACATGCATGTTATACATTTATATAATCATTAATATTATTTTGTACTCAGAAATTGGCTAGACCTTTTTGAAGCCCTCATTTGATCTTGCTGGGACCAACTCCTGAGATGACAATTCCACAGATTTACAGGTAAGGTAAAGGTACACAAGGCTTGTCGCTTCTGAAGAGTAAAAACTTTTTCCTTCAGATGGATTGAGTGCTTTTCTTTTGAAGAGTTTCAGGTGAAACAGTTCATCACCATAGTTTTTGTAGGCACCATTTGTATCATTTTACAAAATAATCATGTATCCCCAAACTTAAATTTTTTCAAACGGCAAGGAAGAGGCTATAGATAGTTTTGGCCACAGTGGTCCCCACTGCTCTACCTGCTGTCTGATGGTACCACCTTTTATTAAATTTGAGTTGTGATCTATTACAAACTATAAGGCTTAATGCACAAAACTGAAAAAACATTCTTTTATTGCTAGAATGTTGAAATTGACATCAAATTGTCTGCACACCGGTATCCTTAAAGGAAAAATATCATGTTTAACTCAGGTTTTTATTTTAAACCAATTTTTAAAGAATTTTTGGTTATTTTTTGTTTCTCTTAGTCTTCATATCACTAGAAATATTTTTACAAAATCCTAAAATCCTGCAGTTTTCACTTTGGTCACTAGACCTAACAATAGTTTGTCACTTCTTGTTATGTAGAGAAACTTTTTCAGCAGTCTCCCCATTATCAGAAAGGGCAGAATTACACTGAAAGTACACCAAAGCCTATGGATAACACAGGATCCATCATTCACAATAAAAGATATCCACAGCTCCCGCTGTTCTTCCCAGGTCATACAACGTGCCCATAAAACTGTCTTCTAGAAGTCAAAAATGTTCACAGGCTCCTATGTCCATGAAGCTGCTGTAAAGCATCTCTGTAAATACTGTTAAAAACAGTTCAAGCAAGATGGCTGCCCCCGCAATCATATGCAAACAACGGAAATAAACACAAACTCAATCAGAAAATTAAAACCGTTAAGCAGAAAAGAATATGTATCAGTATGTCATTTTAATTAGCAAAAAAAAAATATTAGTGGTAGATTCCCTTTAACCAGTTCCTAACTGGGCTGTTTATCCCTCTTCCTTTTCCATAGTACACAGTATTTGAACACTGTAATGCTTTATCGCAATCAGTTATTCTACTAATATTTTCACGTTAGGCTTAATTTGTATTTAATTTTTACATTTTACATAAAGTCACGTCAGCAACCAGTTAATCGAAAAAATCAATTAAAACTAATGTATGAAGAAATTCCTGTCTATGCAATACTTAGTATTAACCAAGTTAAAATGTATATAATACATGTGAAGAGATAAAGAGAGATACAAAAAAATGGGAAATTAGCATTCTGATGGATATGTAGTTCTGCCTGGTTTCACTTCAAATATGCCTAGAGTGAATAGCAATTTCAAAGCAAGTAGTTAAAAACCATTTCCCATCTTTCAGGTTAAAACTGGCTGTCATTTTATATTGAGGCCTCTGAGCTTTATGTGACAGAGATTAAGCAGCAGATCCTCTTTTGCTGTGCACCATTTCATATACAAATGCCTTACAAACATTTTAGAGCTTGAACTGTAATGGTGCCATTAATAAATTGAAATATATATCAATGCAACATATTCTAAATTTCCATACCAAATACATTTCTAATGAGAAATTTGAATCAATTTTTTTCACATGAGATTAAGGATTAATCACTTCTGTGGAACTTTCGTATCTTTCGTATACAGGTATTGTAGTGCTCATCTCTAGTTTTTGTTTGTTTTTTAAATTTTCAACCAATCTCCAACCTCTGGAACTTTTCCTCCTTCTTTTAAACATGCAACTGTCACACCAGTCCTTGAGAAGTTCTTTCTGTCCCATTATTACTCATTTTACTGCTTCCATTTATTTCAAAACTTTTTGAACGACAAGTACAGTATATCTTGAGCTGTTATCCGATCTTTTATCTAACTTGCTTCTTGACTCAATGCAATCTGGTTTCCTGACTCACCACTCTACTGAAACTGCCAAAACTAAGTCACCAACAGTATCGGAATGGAGTGCCTAGGGTCCACCAGTGGAATTTTACTCTGGGAGCCCACCAGTTGAGTTGATTCTAG
This sequence comes from Phyllomedusa bahiana, assembly GCA_025379985.1. Classification (NCBI taxonomy): domain Eukaryota; kingdom Metazoa; phylum Chordata; class Amphibia; order Anura; family Hylidae; genus Phyllomedusa; species Phyllomedusa bahiana. The sequence goes on from JAODAL010013229.1 coordinate 66,916, forward strand.
GGCTCACCAGTGGAGTTGATTCTGGGGACACACTCCACAGCTACTGTACATGCTTATAATACTTTGCCTCTTGATTCTTGCTTCTTTCTCTCTGCCTTTTTTCCTCTCCCAAAGATATAAATGTAGTTTAAAAGAAACTCCAGGTTTGCCATGCTGAAGGGCCCATTGTGGGTTTCCCCTGTTCCCTGTGGCCCTGACCAAACCTTTTACTTAAAACATTTACTTAACAGCAGCACAGGCCTCGCACCTCTCTCTCTTTTCTTGGCATCACAGACTGGGTTCATTCCTTGGTCTCCTCATACCTCACCGACTGAACAATTAGCATCTCACACTCTTACTTGCCCTCTCTGTTGGTGCTCATCAAGAGTCAGTTCTGGGTCCTTTACTTTTCTCTAGACCTTGACTGTACATGTGCCACAAATCTATTAAGTCTATGCCATCTATGAACTATTCTAGATTTCAGCTATAATGTAGGACAATATCTGGCACAATGTATAATAAATTTGTCAGGCCCTGACAAACAAGTCATGCTAAACTTCAAAGAGGCAACAGACCAAAAAAAAGATCATGCACAAATGGCTCTACATTCCCTCTACAGTTTTTACATAGCTAGATCAGTGCCACTCAGCTTCAAATTAAATTGTTATGCCAAGAAAGACTTTGTTCCTGTACTGTATATCTTTTGTTTGTTACTTGTTTCATTGTTTTTCTTTATCTTTAGGACTTTGATGTAACCACAAAGTGTATGTAGTGAAGGTGCGTTCACATGGACTCTGCATCACAAATCCTTAGGAAATTACTGCTCAATACACATTTACAGAGCTTTAAAAAACAATATTGACATCTAATCATATTCGAGCATGCTGGGGATTTTTGAAGTATGTTTATTAGGTTTTGGAAGTGCAACAGATTTCACAGCAGATTTCTGCACTGAATCCGCATGTACAACTTAGATTGTGTGAAAATCTACAGTGAAAAACACATGTGTGGCCATAACCTTATTTTGTATATTTTAGAGGTTACAGAAACTATGTCAAAAATATCAAGTTTGGAGCATCAGTATGGCTGTAAAGAAAGCAACAGAATGTTGACTGGCAAGCTATGCTGGCAAATAATAATCATCCACACGTTGCTCATTTGCATGTCTTGGCACCAAGTACGCTAGTGAGCTGCAGAGTCATTCATTTTCTAGCGGATAACAATAGTCGCCAACAGATTTTGGAGCAGAATGCAGGCTTTTAAGAGAATATAACTCCATTTGTCTTTTGTTTAAGAAAAAACAGCAATTACTTAGCAATCAATCTTCATCTGTCAACCCATATGCACACAAGTGCTAGAAGCTTCACATATGAAAAGACTTAATTATCTGAGTGATAATGTAAGTTCAACTGAATCAGTAAAGTATATGACTTCTAAAGCGGTCAATGTCTCCTGATCAAATGTAATTACGTGTAAATAAATGTCCTCTAGTTAACAACATACAAGGAAACCAGGAACTACAAGGACGTCTATTCATGTGCTGACTACATTTCAAAGGAGGCACAAAGCCCCATAGAGTTTTAATTCAAGATGACAACTATCATGTCATAATTTTCTGCATGCTGTAAGGCTGGTGTCCCACATAACAGTTTTGGAAATGCCACATTTTCAGCATTGTTTTTTCTCAAGTTTTGACCTGCAACTTCTATGGGTATATGTTAGCTGGACGTCAATATTAAAATATACACGGCCAAGTCACATTATTATGACCAGCATCTAACCAGAGTAACCATCGTGTGCAGCACCTACAGCAGCCTGATGGACTGGGAGTAACTCAGTAAGGGCATGTCCCCACGGCACGGGCTTGCGGCCGGTTTTCCAGACGGTTTGCGGTTTTGCGGACCGTCTGAAAAACCTGCCGCAAACGAGCACAACGGGGCTCTATGGAAAACCCGTGGGCCACCCAAAAAACATTCAACATACACATTCGTCTGTCTCGTTTTTGGACGGAATATGTGCATGTCAATAGGATGGGGGAGGGCATTTGTCCTCTGCCGTGGAGACATGCCCTAAGGTGCTTGTAGGTTGTCACATGTATCGGGAGCCATACTGACTTTATCTAACAGCTGCTGAAGGGTGCGTGAGTGAGGATCTACAGATCAAACACAAAGATGATGGTGATCATGCAGATGTCTAGAGAATTTGGAGGTCAAGATACTTGGAAGTTCTAGTCATGGTCTTTTAATGTCAGAAATTTCTAGCCGTGTGATATGTTGCATTTTCTTGCTGGAAGGTCCCATCCACAACAGGAAAGACAATCAGCATGTTTGGGTATATGTGATGTGCAAGGATAGATTTATACCCAAATTGATTGAGACTGCCTTCCACATGGATGAGTGGGCCCAAGAATACCAAGAAGGCATTCTCCAGAGCATAACGCTGCCAACACCAGCTTGCGTTCTTCCAGCGTCTGCTCTGTTATATTTTTCTTGCCTGACATCCCAATGTTCATCTCTCTGATGAAGCAGAAAATATGACTCTTTGGAGAAGACAACCCTTTGCCAATAATCAGAAGTCCAATACTCTCATGAATATTGCAGCCTTTTCTGCAGACAAAACTTTGTTAGCAGAGGTGCAGTGACTGTTCACAGTAGGCTTCACTAAACTTATCTTGGTAGGCCCCCGGTTCATTTTGGCAGTGAACTGTTCCACTGTAGCATGTTGGTCCAGCCTCGCACATCTTTATAACTGACATTCCCCCTTCACATCATTGGTACACACAATACACATTTATAATAAGAGCATGTGAACAATTCACAAACTGCATAGTTTCAGAAATACCGTCATCCTTGGGCCTGAAACCCAATACTCATCTCTTTTTGCAAACCTGATAACTTGCTCATGTTTGACATGACAATGAGGGATATGTATGCAGACAACCTGTCATACACCTTGTATACTCACCAAGCCAGCTCACATCACACAACTTTGTTCACGAGCTGTGCGCCGCCGACATTGAAAGTATGGAGTGTTCATAATAATTTGATTTGACTATGCCAATTGTGTCTCCTAGGGGAGAGGCATATGAGGATTTATTCACCATTTTGCACCACACTGGGCTTTTGCATATAAATAAGGAGCTGAAGTCACCAGCACTATCTATTGAATGTAGTAATCCTCAATTCAAATGTTACTCACTGAGCCTTGAAATGTAAAAAAGATTGAAACCAAGCCAGCTACGTTCATCTACATACAGCTGTTTTGGGGTCAGTGAGTAAAATGTCAATTGAGAATAACTACATCTAATAGATGGCACTAGAGAGTTAAGTTCTTTCCAAGAAGCCATGGTTTATGTGTGAATTAATACTACAATTGCTTTTTTCCTTTATCCTTGTATTGTTTTTTTTCTCAATGCAGCATGCTGCAGATGTGCCCTTTATTAAGGCAGTTGGTAGAGTTTTTCTGCTATAGACTTCTGTTTTTTTCTGCTAAAAATGCATGTATAAATGTGAATTGTGTTATTTATTGAATTTGTTGTGGCTTTTTTCACATTACAAATTATGTTGGATATATGTGGTGTATATAGGGATGACTAAGCATTTGTAAATAGGGGCAGTGGTGCTTTAAGTGAAGAAGAAATGAGGGACTGTAGGTCTTTGTTTGGAGCTCAAATCTGGTTAAGTTGTTGAGAGTTGAAGGTTCGTGATACTACACTCCAGCATTGAGGATATGTTCAAACAGTATATTTGCCGGGTGTAATTGGGCATGTAATTGTGCTGCAATATGCCTGAATTACACCCTGCAAATACAGTATTTGTATCATTGAGAGCTATGCACCCGACGTTTTCCCCACGGCGTATTGTGGCGCTTACAGTATACTCCGCGATACGCCACTAAGGGATCATCCATTCACTTGCCAACAGTGAGGGGGAGCAGGCTAACAGACAGATCATCAGCCTGAGCGCTCACATGAGAGAAAAAAAACTTGCATGCAGGAACAGGTAGAGGAAAGAGAGAAAAGAGCACCAGAGAATAGAGGGTCAGAATAGAGTAAGAGAGATATAGACAAATAGGAGGCCTTATTAGATAACCTAGGGAGTGTACTTAAGATACCACCAATAGTCTTTAGGCATGACTGCTACCCTGAAGGCTGGTGTCTAAAGTCAGAGTAAAGGCTGTGATAGACAGAGATAAAGGAATTGCCAGAGAAGTGTAGTCAAATTTAAGTGTATTGTCTACCTATGAAGTGACCTTAGAAATTAGTGTAACCTGCTTAAGCCCTTACCGCCACATCCAGTTTTCACCTCTATGACAGAGCCCCATTTTTAAAATCTTATACGTGCCACTTTATGTGGGAATAAGCTTTTGATACTTTTACCTGTCCATGTGATTCAGAGATTCTTTTCTTGTGACACATTGTGCTTTAAGTTAGTAATACATTTTGGTCAATACAGTCCTTGTTTATTTGTTAAAAATATCAAAATGTCATAAAAAGTTAGAAAATTTGCCATTTTCAAACATCAACAATTTCTGTATATAAGACAGATAGTTATGCCACACAAAATAGTTTATAAATAGCATCTACAATATAATTACTTTATGATGGTATGACTTTTTAAATGTCTTCTTTTTTTTTTTTTTTACAGCAACAGAGGGCTTATAAATTTAGTAGCAATTTTTAAAATTTTCATGAAAACTTGCAACAAAGATTTTTTTTAGGGACCAGTCCAGTTCTGACATGGCTTTGAGGGGCCTGTATGTTATACATCACCATAAATTACTCTATGTAAAAACTATACCCCTTCAAGTATTTAAACACCGTTTTCCAACCCTCTAGGTTTTTCACAGAAATTAAACCAAAGTGGAGGTGAAATTTCAAAATTTTACTTTTTTAAGGGTTTTCAATTTTAATCCATTAATTACTGGGACACAGTAGATGTTTCCAAAAAATGCAACTCTACATTAATTCTCCTAGTACGCTATTTGACTCAACCACAAGCCTCAGAATGGGAGGAGCACCTACTGGACTACTGGGTCTCATTTTCATTTTATTCAGGCGATATTACAGGTTTGTGGACACCCTAAGGTGCTAAAACTTAATAAACACCTCTAAAAAAAACCTTATTTAGGAAACTATACTCCTAAAAGATAAATTACTTTTTTTTCCATAATCTGAAGTTTTAGCTGAAAATGTTTCTTTTTCACAAGGAATCCTGGAAAAAAGTACCACAAAATGTGTTATACAATTTCTTCCAAGTCCAGCAATACCCTATATGTGGGTGTAAACTGTTGTTTGGGCTCATGGCAGGACGTAAAAGTGTGGAAGAGCTATTTAGCTTTTGGAAGGCAGATTAGGATGGGTGCTATGCTGTATTGCAAAGCCCCCAAACAGGTGAAACCTTCCAGAAGCTACCCGGTTTGGATTCAATACCCCTCAGGGAACTAATCTAGGGGTATATTGTGAATTTTGGGGGCATAGGTGTTTCACAGTTTTTTTTTAGCATAACTATACCTTATGATAACTATACTATGTGGCCATACTAACAGCTCAATGGCTGGACTATAGACTGATCCCAGTAGGAGGCAACACAAGCCTCTGTGCTACTTGGGAAAGGTAAAACAGGTGAAGATAATTAATGAGCAGAAATTCACACACCCATCCACTAGGTACAATTACAATATAAATTTTACATAGGTTTTTATTAGTTATATTTTTATATAGTTTTTATGTTTTACTATTTTTACACAATAGAAATGTATTTGTAAAAAAAATATTTTATGTCGACATTCTGACAGTCATAACTTTTTAATATTTCTGTGTATGGAGCTTATTTTTGGGGGCATGAGTTGATGTTTTCATTGCTACCATATGACACTTTGATCGCATTTTATCAATGTTTTTGAGAGGTGGGATGAACAAAATACAGCAATCCTGATAGTGTTTATTTTTTACAGTGGTCATTGTGCAATATAAATGATGTAGGGCCTTGTTTTTTGCAGGATGAGTTGACGTTCTAATTGGTACCATTTTGGGGGGACAAGGCTTTTTGATCGCTGTTAAATCCATTTTTTGGGAGGCAGGATGAAGAAAATACTGCAATTATTGGTAGTGTGTTTTATTTTTGTTTTTTACACTGGTCACCGTGCAGTATAGATGACATGTTAGTTTTACTCTGTGGGTCAAGATGATTACAGCAATACCCAATTTATATAGTTACTTTTATGTTGTAGCACTTTTTAAAATGCTTTTATTGTTTAAAACAATATCTATGCATTGTTATCTTCTGATAGTCATAACTTTCGTTTTTTCCATGTACAGAGCTGTGTAAAGGCTTTTTTTGCAGCACGAACGTTTGATGTTTTGATTGGTACCACTCTGGCAGTTATTAGATTTTTTGATCGCTTTTTATTCCATTCAATGTGTTACAGGATGAACAAAAATTGCAATTCTGTAATTGTTTTTTGTGTTTTTTATGGCATTCATTGTGCGGGTTAAATTATGTGACAGATTTATAGGTCATTACATATGCAGCAATATCAAATATGTGTACTTTTTCATTTTTGATCTTTTTTGGGCAGATTGGCATCTATAAAAAGGGTGGTGTATGTATTTTACTTTATTTTTTCTTACTTTTCTTATTTTTACTTTTCTTCTTGTTTCCACTTTTGATTACATTTCTACTTTTTTTTTTTTATTTGCCCCCATAGGGGCATTGACTCAGTGATCTTTAGATCGCTGTTACAATACATAGCTGTACATCCCAGTACTGCTATGTATTGACAACTGTCAATCATTATGGACGGGCATGGTGACATCACAGACAACCTGGAAGTCTTTCTTAGGCTTCCATGTTGCCATAGAAGCCATCAACACAAAACGACCACACCGCAGGGTACTGGTGTAGAAAGAGGGCCGATAGTGCATGAAGCCAGCTGTAATATACAGCCAGTTCCGTGTGCTCACTGTATGGGCTCTGCTTGTAAGCCTGCACGATGTTCATGACGTACCAGTATATCAGTTTGCGCGAACCCCTTTCTTACCGAGATGTATTGGTACGTCAAATATCGGTAAGGGGTAAAATTAATGCGATAAGTAAAGCCTGCAAGATCCTAAGTTGAGAGTCTCTGTGGCATACAGGAGTATGCTAATGCATTACTTAGTGTAAAAAAAAATATAATAGTTATCCCTTAATGGGATTGAAAAAAAGTAAAAAACAGTGTAGTCATAAATAAATAAAATAAATAATAAAAAAATATTGTGCATACATTACACGCAAAAAGAACATGCTAGATATCCACACAACTGTAATAACCTGTAGAACTAATCTAAAAGGTTATTTAGTGTGAAATATGAAAATAATTTAAAAAATATGCTTTTTTATGTTAACGCTGCAAACATTTTTTGCAAAATTATTCAGTAATTTAATTGTAAACTCAAACTACGCCCCCAAAAATATAACTTCTCCCCAAAAAAGTCCTTAACTGCGTCATTGAAAAAGTAAAAAAGTTATGACTGCTAAAATTCACGGAAGCAAAAACTAAAAAATGTAGCTAGTCATTAAGGCCTTTTCAGACCTGGTCCTTTTGGGGTTAAAAAGAAGTTTGCATTAAAGGAGGTGTCTGGTTCCTACAAAAAAAGAAATACTAAGCTGTTGGTGCCCAATTTAAAAAAAAAACAGCAACCTATACTCACCTTCCTCAAGTGCTTTGTCTTTCTGGTCTTCAGTCTACTTTCTTCTTCTTCCGAACAAGGATGCAAAAGCTGATTGGCTTCTGAACAGTGATGTAAAGGACCATCTAGTGAGGCACTAGATGTCCTATATCTAGATTTTTCTAAAGCATTTGATATGGTGCACATTAAAGGTTGGTAAGTAAAATGTGAATGCTTGGACTGGGGGAAAATGTTTGCAAGTGGGTAAGCAACTGGCTCAAAGATAGAAAACAAAGGGTAGTAATTAACAGTGCATACTCAGACTGGATCCCTGTTACTAGTGGGGTACCACAGGACTCAGTATTGGGCCCAATCCTCTTTAAGATTTTCATTCATGATCTTACACATGGATTGCACAGTAGAATATTGATCTTTGCAGATGATACTAAGCTCTGTAAAGTAATCAAAAAAATAGAGGATAATGTGTTATTACAAATAGATATCGATAAGTTGGAGGCCTGGGCAGAGAAAAGGCAGATGAGGTTTAACACAGATAAATGCAAGGTTATGCACATGGGGAGGAAAAATCCATTCCATGACTACATGTTAAATAGAAAAACGTTGGGTAAAAGTGACATTTGGGGAAGGACTTGGGAATTTCCCGGTGGACAGTAAACTTAATTGTAGCAGCTAGTGTCAGACAGCAGCTGCCAAGACAAATAGAATCATGGCGTGTATTTAAAGAGGCATAGATGCACACGATGAGAACATTATTCTCCCATTATACAAGTAACTGGTCAGACCACACATGGAATATTTGGTTTGTTTTGGGCACCAGTGCACAGGAAAGACATTGGTAGATTTAACAGGTACAAAAGGGGGGCAACAAAAAAAATAAAAGGACTGGGGGACTGCAAACCCAGAAAGATTAGCAAGGTTAAAGGGGTTAATTTTGTTTAGAGAAAAAACAGCTTCAGGGGGGCAAAAATTTAAAAATTTTAAATACATAAAAAGATCCTTTCCCCAAAATCTAGTTTTACCCGGACTGTATCTAAACAAGGGGGCAAAACCTCCCCTACGTCCCTTTTTGGGAAGGGAAAATTTCCCACATAAACATAGAAAGGGGTTTTTACTGTTTTCAGCATGGAAATGTGGATCTCTCTGCCCAAGGGAAATTGTCCCTGGGGGAATTTCCCAAAAACAGAATTCAAAAAAAGGGGGGGATTCCCTTTCTGGATGTAATTTAAAATAACAAGTTTTTTATGACTAGGACTCTGGAGAGGGGGTTTTTGATCCAGGGGTTTCCAGACGAGTCGGGGAAAGGGTTTTTTTCCCCCAAATGAGGGACTGGGGGGTTTGGGTTCTGCCTATTGTTTTTTTTTTTTTCCTTTCCCTGGATCAACCCCTTTTGCAAAACTTTTTGCAAGATAGGTTTTTACTGGATGGACGCTTTTCCCTTTTTCGGCCTTTCAAACTAGGTAACCATGTAACTATGTATGAAAATTCCCCCCAGCAGTAAATAAAATTTCCCTTTGGAAGAACCACAGAAGATCCCGCACTGGAACATGGGGAAGGGGGAAAGGAATATTTTTTTTTTTCTTTTTATTTTTGCAAACCCGTAGCTTAGTAGTCTTTTTTCCAGCAGGAACTGGAAAACCCCTTTTTCCCATCCAGAAATTCTTAAATAAATCAGAAAATTTTTATTTTTAAAAATTTGAATTCCCGAATTTTAAATTTCCATTGTTCTTTTCCCTTTTTTAATTGGGGGCCAGGGGGGGTTTTTTTGTTGGGTTTAAATTTAGTTAACTAACCCTTTAAAGGGTTTAAATAAAAAAATTAAAACCATGTTTTTTTTTTTAAAGGAAAAACCATAAAAAATTTTCAAAAAGTAAATGTAGGGCAAACCTTTTTTTAAAATTGGGTTAAATCTAAGGCCCCCAACTGGAAAGAATGCAGAATGTTTGGAAAAATTCAAAACACATAATAAATTTTGTGTAAACATGTATTACATTTTTGTTTTGGGCGGGATTTTTTCGCCAGAATTGGCACACCGGCCCCTTTATAAAAATGCTTCATTTTTGTTGTTTATTGCTGGGCAGGGTGTGGGATGCTGCACCCCCAATTCCCCCCCCGACACCACACACAGGAAAGAAGAGGGGGGAAAGGGGTAAATCTTTGGAAATTCTGGGGTGGGGGTCAAAAACAAAAGTGGAAGCAGGCCCCCGTTGACATAAAAAGAGATATGATTGCTACAGATGGCCCAAGCAGACTAGGAGATACCGGCACCAATGAGAGAGAAGAGAAAAGAGGACACGTAATATCGATGTGTATATAGAGAGGGAAACTCTCATAGGAATTCATTAGTTGAACCTTTAAATTTGTGAATGCTGATACATTGTGTTAAATATAAGCAGTCACCACAAGGATGAACTATTACCTGCACTTGTGCATGTATTGCTGGAATGACCTTGTCTTGGGGATATTAGTCACCAGCATTTCAGCAGCAGCTTCCTCATCTTTGGTCAACTGAAGATCAGTGTCAGACTTTTGGTTCAGCCTTGGTCCCGATAGTGTTTCACTACTTTTATGTCTTTTTATGTGTGCACTGTGTTTACAATGTTCAGAAGTTGAAAGAAGAGAGGACATAGAATACCGGCGGACAGTCATTGCTGCACCTGAAAGGAAAACAGAATTATTATAGATATTCATTTCTATTAGTTGGCAGAGGACTGCCATATGTTCATTTTTCCTCAGACAATTTAAAAATTGGGGGGTATGTATGAACCTGGCACCAACTCGCCAGTTCTACCTCCTTTTTTAATAGTGTACAATCCGACAGTATGCATGAAAGTAAAAAAAAAAAAAAAAAAAAAAGAGAGAGAGAGAGAGACTCTCTCATTCATCTGTACAAAAAATTATACACAAGTATAAATAAGATGGGAATGTCTAGCCATCTGTGTCTCAGAGATGAATGTGCTTTGGTCTGACATGTGCATATCAACCCAAGATCAAAAGCCAAAGACCTTGTGAAGATGCTGGTGGAAGCTGGTAGGATTGTGTCATTATCCAGTGAAATGAGTACTGTATCAACAGGGGCTGAAAGGCCACTCTGCCAGGAAGAAGCCATTACTCCAAAAGAAACAAATAAAAGCCAGATTCATGTTTGCAAATGCACACAGGAGCAAAGACCTACATTTTTGGAGACATGTCCTGTGGTCTGGCGAAACTAAAATTGAACTGTCTGGCCATAATGACCATTTTTACATTTGGAGAAAAAAGGGAGAAGCTTGGAAGCCTAAGAACACCATTCCAATTTTAAAAAGCATCATGTTGTAGGGTTGTTTTGCAGCTGGAAGGACTGGTGCACTGCACAAAATAGATGGCATCATCCTTAGACATTAGCCAGGAAGTTAAAGCTTAGGCGGAAATGGGTCTTCCAAATGGACAATGACCCAAAGCATACTGCCCAACTGGTTACAAAGTGGCTTAAGGATAACCAAGTCAATGTCAATGCCATCACAAATCCATGATCCCAATCCTATTAAAAATGTATGGGTAAAGCTGAAAAGGCGTGTGCGAGCACGTCGACCTACAAACATCAGTTACACCAGTTCTGTCAGGAAGAATGGGCCACAACTCCTACCAACTCTTGTGAGAAGCTTGTGGAAGGATATTCAAAAAATTTGACCCAAGCCATACAGTTTAAGGGCAATGCTACCAAATACTAATGAAATGTATGTAAACTTCTGACTTTGCAGAAAGTAATAAAAATGCATTCAATTCTCTCTCTCTCTCTCTCTCTCTCTCTCTCTCTCTCTCTCTCTCTCTCTCATGTTTGTCATGGCAGCCAGAGTTTGAATGATGGTCACCAGGTCTGCCATATACAGGTGCCTATTAGAATCTAGTAAGTATTTGATATCTGTTATTTAAGTAACACTCTATAAGTAAAATGTATTTGCAGGGTGCTAGTCAGTATTGGATTGGATGTCCACGACTAGTATGTCATAGACAGCACTCCAAAGATAAATACAAATTAAGATATTTATTCAATGTAATCCACAAGCTCCAGATAAAGATAGAAAATGCAGTTGTGACAGTTTAGGTTACGTTTCGGTCATGGACCTTTTTCAAATATCACATGATAGAGATCCAATGTGCATAGGGAAAAGCCCGTATCCTAATAGAGAAAAAGAACTGTGCACATTTGAATCTAACAGGCTGCCTGTTACAGGTACAAGATAATATATAGCTATACAGTAATTGCTATGTATTATAAAAGTGATCACATATTGTAGTGCTATATGGGACTATAAAAAAGTAAATGAAATATGTTTAAACAAAAAAATTAATAAAATCAAACACAAAACCACTGATTCCCCAATAATAAAAACAAAAATTTTGTAATAAAAAAAGTTACAAATAATTAGGATTTCCATGTACATAATGATCTCATCTATAAATTTGTATTATTTAATCTGAACGATGAACGCCACAAAATAAACAAATATATAAACACCAGAATCCCCCTTTTTCATTCAGTTTCACTAAAAACAAAATCAAATGTAATAAAAAAAAAAAAACCTTTTATGTACCCCAACATAAAACCAATGAAAATGTCAACTTATCCCACAAATAGCAAACAAATATAGGTAACAAGGAGTCAGCACTCACCATTGCTTCGGACTTCATCCACACACCTGTGCTAGATCCACTTGTAGCGCAGTCAGCCTTCAGTCAACGCCCGGTATCCTTGGCTCATGGCAAGAGCCTAACTTGTAAAGAAGTACAACAAGATCCAGCAGACTTCAAGCATGATTTCTTTGCTGCTCTTTATTGAATCATTTCATAGCAAGGGGTACACAGACACTCCAACGCGTTTCGGGCAAGTGCTAGCCCTTTATCACAGAAAGTACGCTGGATCTTGTTGTACTTCTATCCCACAAATAAAAAGCCCTCGTACAACTCCATAGATAAAGAAGTAAAAAGAAAATTCTGTCTTGTAGAGTATCGTGACACATTAACGTGATTTTTTAAAGTAGCAATTATATTTTATGGTTTGTGGAAGAGCCTGTAAAAAAAGGCATGGCTTTACAATGTGGGGGAGTGGTCTTTTAAAAGGGGCAGCAAATTCATGGACAGAAGGGCAAAAAGTCATAGCTACGCCATTGTCCATTTGCTGTTGGCTGTTTTGTAGTTGTCACTATCAATGGCTGAAATTATCTAGTTTTCTTTCTTGTGCAGGAAAGGTAACTTTTGTAGTTGAAAATGGAAAGGAATCCATACTCATCAACAATTACATGACACTGAAGCCTGTTTCATAATACTACACAAACCTATTAATTAATTAGGACTCCTATAGTACCAGTTTTTGCAATACCTCCAACTAAACTCTTTTTTCGTGGCCAGATTAAAAGATCCTGCTAAAGATCTCCAGGCCAATCCCTTTGATATGTTGGTTGATGGAACATCCATATCCACTTTTTATAAAATTATTAGCTGTTGTTCCGCTCTGAAAATCCACATAGTGAGGAACAAGGAATACAAAATGTCTGAAGTGTCACTCATTCTATCAGATGGGTGGCAATTAGTATATAACCTACCAATATCAGCCAAGCATCTGAAGAGTACAAAGAATTATCAAGATACCCAGCCAGTGTATAAACACTGAACGAGAAGGTATGATGAACTCAATAAGGAAACAAAATATCCGATATGGAAATATACTCCTGTTAAAAAAGGTCTATATAGGACCAAAACGTCCGGTAGTGGAATCTACTGATATTTTACATGTAATCATTTATGTCAGGAATGAATTAATCTTTTTAGCATTTTGTGTAATAAAAATGTGAAGAATAAAGGTTGGGAAATCACTTTTCAAAGAGTGCCATTCATAATTTTTTTGAATTGTAAAGCCATATGGCTAGTAACTGGCACCATTTACATTTACATGCACAAACTACATTTAACCCCTTACCGCCGGAACCAGTTTTGGCCTCTCTGACAGAGCCCCATTTTTTAAATCTGTCATGTGTCACTTTATGTGAGAATAACTTTTTGACACTTTAACCTATCCATGTGACTCAGATTGTTTTCTCGTGACACATTGTGCTTTAAGATAGTAAGAAATTTTGGTCCAAAAAATGCTTGTTTATTTGTGAAAAATATCAAATTATCGTGAAAATGTGAAAAATTTACCAATTTCAAACTTCAAAAATTTCTGCATGTAACACAGATAGTTATTCCACTCAAAATAGTTTATAACTAGAATCTACCATATGTCTGCTGTAGTTTGGCATCATTTTTTTAAATGTCATTTTTTTTAACGATATTAGGGGGCTTATAAATTTAGTAGTAATTTTCACATTTTCAAGAAAATTTGCAATATAAATTTTGTAGGGACCAGTCCAATTCTAACGTTTCTTTTATTGACCTGTATGTTAGATACCCCCATAAATGACCTAATCTAAGAAACTACACCCCTTAAAGTGTTCAAAACCGCATTTAGGAAGTTATTCCCCATTTAGGTGTTTCACAGGAATTAAAGCAAAGTGGAAGTGAAATTTCAAAAATTTAACTTTTTTTTGCAGATTTTCCATTTTTTAATTATTGAAAAGGGAATATTGGTTTAAAGGGTTGTTCAGGGAAATGCAATTTAATATTCATTCCCCAGATTCTGCTGTTTTCACAGATATCCCTATGTGGCCCTAGTGCATTTTTTGGCTCAACAACAAGCCCAGAATAGGAGGAGCACCTACTGGACTCTGGGCCTCATTTTCATTACGTTTTTATTTAGGGGCCATTTCAGGTTTGCGGACACCCTAAGGTTCCAAAACTTAATAAATCCCCCTAAAAAAGACCCCAACTTGGGGAAACTACACCCCTTACGGAGTATATCCAGAGGTGTAGTGAGTATATCGACCCCACAGGTGATATAAAAATAAATATATTTTTTCCAATAATCTGCAATTTTAGCTGAAAATGTTTAATTTTTACAAGGAATCTTGGAAAAAAAAAAGCCCCAAAATTGTGTTACGCAATTTCTTCCAAGTTTGGCAACACCCTACATGTGGGTGTAAACTGCTGTTTGGGGGCATGGCAGGGTGTACAAGTGAGGAAGCGCTATTTGGCTTTTGGAACACAGATATTGGTGGGTGCCATGTCGAATCTGCAAAGCCCCCAAAGTACTATAACAGGTGAAATCTTCCAGAAGTTTCCCCATTTTGGATTCAACACCCCTCAGGGAACTCATCTAAGGGTGTATTTTGCATTTTGGGTGCACAGGTGTTCCGTAGTTGTTTTTTAGCATTGGGCCATGGAAATGGAGGGGGGAAACGAAGTTTCGCCATTGTTTTGGGGTTCATTTTTACAGTATTCGCCATACGGGATAGATGATGGGATAATTTAACTATGGGGGTCGGTACAATTACAATGATATAAATTTTATATTTGTTTTTTATGTTTTATTTTCTTTTACACAAAAGAAGCGAAATTTATAAAAAGATGCGTTTTTAATGTTGTCCTATTCTGACAGCCATAGCGTTCTTAAAATTTTTTTCATAGGAGCTGTTTGTGGGCTTGTTTTTTACGAGATGAAATTGATGTTTTTATTGGTATCATTACGGGGGCATGTGATGCTTTTTAAACACTTTTTATTAAGGTTTTGTGAGGCATTTTGTACAAAATACAGAAAATCCTGGTAGTGTTTTTTTTTTTTTTTTTACAGCGGTCACTGTGCGGTATAAAAAACTAGTTTTACTCAGCAGGTTGATACGATTACAGCGATACCAACATTTGTATATTTTTTTAATGTTTTACTGCTTTTACACAATAAAAACACTTTTATTTGAAAAGGGAAAAAACACGTTTTTGCATCGCCGCAGTCTGAGAGCCAAACTTTTTTTTTTTTCTGTTTATGGAGCTGTATAGGGACTTTTTTTTTTGCGGGATGAGTTGATGTTTTTATTGGTAACATTTTTGGGGGGGACAAGACTTTATGATCGCTTTTAAATCCGTTTTTTGGAAGGCAGGGTGAAGAAAATACTGCAATCCTAGCAGTGTTTTTTTTTTTTTATTTTTAATAGCGTTCACCCGCGCAGTATCCGTGACAAAGTTAGTTTTACTTCTGTGGGTTGAAGCGATTCGGTGATACCCAATTTATGTAGTTTTTTTTTTTTTTTGAAAGCACAATTTTTTTGAAAAAAAAGTGTTTTTTTTTGTGTAAACAATATTTAGGCATCGCTATCTTCTAATAGCCAGAACTTTTTAATTTTTCCGGTATTACAGAGCTGTGTAAGGACTTTTTTTTTGTGGGATGAACTGCCGTTTTAATTGGCATCAAATTTGATGGTGATATGAGTTTTTGATGACTTTTTACTCCATTTTATGTGCTGCGGGATGAACAAAATCGCAATTCTGTGACTGTTTTTTTGGGGGGTTTTTTTACGGCGTTCACCGACGGGTTAATTAACATGACAGATTTATAGGGTGGGCGCTACGAAGCGGCCGGGAAACCAAATATGGGTACTTTTATTTATTTTTGATCTTTTTTTGGGGCGATTGGCGTTTGTAAAGGGGAAAAGTGCGATGTACGTGTTTTTATTTTATTTTTTGTGTTTGTGTTTTACTTTTTTTAGACTTTTTCACACTTTTTACACTTTTCCCCAGGGGAAGGTTCATGCAATGGGTCAGCCACAGCTTATAGTGTAGCGGGTCTCCATGGCAACTGTCAGTCACCTGCCCACAATGCTTTGTGGGATCGTGACGTCCCAGAAAACCCCGGATGCTTCTTTCAGAAAGGGCTGTCTGGTAGGGACCGAGCGCGGTGAGCCCGTTATGCCCCCGGGATGCGGGACAAGTACTCCTCCGCCGCGCTGCGATGCCGTCCCATGTCGCGACATGGGGGGTTAACCCCCCCGGGCCGACTTCTCCCCGGGGGGGGTGCGCATGATTCCCGGGGGTAAATACCGGGTTCCTGCCGCGATCTTACGCGCTCCCCTGTGAGCCCCAAAGATCGCCTTGACGTACTCATAGGAAATTTGGGGGAATCCCTACCCAAAACCAGGGGCCGTTTGAGTACGGAAATGTTGGGAAGGGGTTAAGCATCTGAAGAGTGTCCTAAATGTCATTTTCTCCAGTCTCTTATGTCATGTTAGGTGAACGTTTCAATGGGTGCAAAAATATGAAAATTAAATTGTTAGCTTATATGAATTTGGGATACAGCATTGCACTTAACTCTTATGGCTATTTTGTCCCATTCCATGGCCTCACGCTCTTTTTAATTGCTAATACTGCTCCCTCCTTGTATGTTAATAGGATTAAAAATATAAAGATGCAAACACCTTTTTTCTTTAAAAATGGAAAATGTTTGTAGTTTGTAGTTACTGATTTCTCAGTTCAGAAAATACATGAGGCTATGCAGCATTTCATATATACAACGTGTATAGTCTATAAAACTTTAAGCTTGGTAGGCAGGTAAAAATGAGACTACATGTGGCCTTATTTCAAATAAAGCTTATACTGTATGTGTCATTATGAGAGAGTATGTGGCATTCCTTATTTCATGTTTGGTTTCTTGTACTGTTTTTTTTTTTTTATAAAAATATGTTTTATATAAAAAAAAAATAAAACAAGCCTTACTTACCTGTCAGCTGGCCTTCTGTAATTCAGCCTGGTACTCCTGCTCACTAAAAATGCTACAGAGAAGCCCATGTAGCTGGGGGGGATCACCACTGTGGCTAATGATTACGGATGTAGCAAAGTTTAGGTTCAACGTGATATTACGGCTGTTGTATCTCAGCTATATGCCTTGGCTATGTTTCTTATGTTCTTTGTATTCGTATACTGTATGACTGTGTTTCAGTTGCGACAGCTCCATCTAGTGATTGTTTGGGCACACTTCTAGTTAGCATATATTATGTTAACTTTGTCCCAGTAAAGCTGCCATAGTCATATCTCATTACCTGCTGACATCATAGAGTCATCTTCATCAGCAGGAATTTTCTCTGGATGCATGTACAGCGAAGACATGTTTCACCATGCTCTCACATTCAGATCTACAATTAGCATCGCTGGTAAGGTTAAACTGCCATTCAGGGCTACACATTGTATAGTGGTTAGTTGTTGTGACCATGCTTGTTGCAGACAGCACCCTCAATGTTTATAGGTCTATTGAACGTCAAGAAAGCCCCCCCAAAAAACCAACAAGTGCAGCACTGAGTAATATTTTAATCAAAAAAATGATAGACACTGTAACAAAAACCCGACAGACCCCTTTATAGTCAATAGAGCCTGTCAGGCTACCTTGGTATCTCTCATGTAATGGATTCTGACATTGATATTTGTGGCTCTTTTGATATTAAGGAACAAAAGATATCGATCCATATGTGAACCTAGCTTAACTTAGATAATAAGGATAATTGGCATGCACATATAAATATTCAATTGAGAATTATATAGAGTTGTCATTCTTTGTAAAACAATCTTTGTTTTAGGGGAATGGGAAGTTTAGGACACATCATAAATAGAGATGGGCGAATTGATTCTAACGAAGTGGAATTCGTTTAGAATTTCAGGAAAACTTTGATTCTGAATGAAGTCGAACTTTGGGGTAATTCGCGGGAACAAAGTGTGTTTTTAATTGATAAAATGGCTGCGAGCACAAGGCGTTACATGGGGCAAAGAACTCTGGGAGGAAGAAGGGCATAGCCTACATGACATGTGCAGAGATGAAGCCAATCAGAGACCTGGCGGGATTCTGTGACATCACCGCACTATATAAGTCCGGACGCGACGCTGGGAGCTCATACCGCTCACACTGTACTAAGTAGGGAAGGTGCTGTCACGGCTACTTATGATATTTCTTACTAAAGAACTCATTTTTATACAGCGATTTTTGGGGAGTTTCACAGCTTGTCTCAGAGACTGCTTCTCTTACGTTCTAATTCTGATTTTGTGGGGTATTGGAACTGAAGTCCAGTGTGCGTCCAATGCAGCTGCATATACATTTTAATACTATCTGCTCACAGCACATTGAATATCCTAGGGTGATCTACGCCTGTTCCTGTTGTATTCATTTTTAGAAACAGCGTTTTTACAATCCATTGTCCACTTCATTTTTGGTTTCTCATTTCTTTTGCGCAATTTAGATCCAGTGGTTAATTAAGCGTTGTTCTGCTGTTGTGGTCACTAATAGAAACGTTCTTTTTCACCGCCAAAAAAGACATTTTTCCTGTAGCATAATTCATAACCGAAGGTTAATTACAAGTTTTTTTGTTGTTGTGTATCGTAAATTACATGCCATTTTAACGCGCTACAAAGCTGGTAATTTTTGGTTGCTCAATTCTTTTGTGCAATGTACATCCAGGGGTTAATTAAGCGTTGTTCTGCTGTTGTGGTCACTAAAAGAAACGTTCTTTTTCACCGCCAACAAATACATTTTTCCTGTAGCATAATTCATAACCGAAGGTTAATTACAAGTTTTTCTGTTGTTGTGTACCGTAAAATACACGCCATTTTAACATGCTACAAAGCTGGTAATTTTTGGTTGCTCAATTCTTTTGCGCAATTTACATCCAGGGGATAATTAAGCGTTGTTCTGCTGTTGTGGTCACTAAAAGAAACGATCTTTTTCACCGCCAAAAAAGAAATTTTGCCTGTAGCATAATTCACAACCAAAGGTTAATTACAAGATTTTCTGTTGTTGTGTACTGTAAAATACACGGCATTTTAAAACGCTACTAAGCTGGTAATTTTTGGCGGCTCATTTCTTTTGCGCAATTTAATTCCAGGTGTTAATTAAGCATTGTTCTGCTGCTGTGGTCACTAAAAGAAACGTTCTTTTTCACCGCCAAAGAAGAAATTTTGCCTGTAGCATAATTCATAACTGAAGGTTAATTAAGCCTGTTTGTGCTTTTATATTCAGTAAAATACACAGTGTTTTTAAACGGCGCATACAAGTAAATTTTGTGGCCATTTGTGGAGCGCAATTTATATCCAAGGGTTACCCAAGCTTGTTACTGGGTTCATTTGGAGTCAAATACAGGGTGTGAATTTATCATATGCAGATATCTTCATCAAACAGTGTCTGTAGATTAAAGAACAAACAGTATGACAGGCAGAGAGGTGGCAGGCTCTTCACCTGCGAGTGGCAGTGGCACAAACATTCCTGGAGCAGGCCCAGGTCGCAGCAGAGCAAGGGGACGTCGCAGCAGGGGTCTCTCATTGAGGCCAGAACTGCCGGTGTCATCTAGTGGCCGTGTGTTGACCAGCAACCCAAGGGTTCTTGATTGGTTGACTAGGTCATCCACTTCCTCCCAGATGACATCTGACAACCCCAGCCAAGAGTGTGTGGGATCGTCAGACAGAACCCTTAGTTGGCATGGCCCGGGAGCGGGTCAGCGGCCCTCAACTGTCCTCAACCCGCCTCTGTCCCATCCGGTTCCCTCAGCCAGAGATCTATACTATGTGGTCTGGGCTCAGCGCCACTATATAGCGAGGATGAACAATTTGAGGAGGGCAGTCAGAAGCTACTTGGCAGCGAAGAAATGGGGCCAATATCCCCTGCTTCTTGCAGTAGGCGGCAAAGTGTAGATGTGGAGAGTGGCATGGGAGGTCATGTTGTGAGGGGTCAGCCTCTGTATACCAAGACTGGTGATGAGGACAGCAGTGACGAGGAAACACAAATCGATGATGATGTAGCCGACCGCACTTAGAAGCCGGATGAAGCAAGGGCTTCATCATCGTCAAGAGAAGAGGGCGTCAGCTTGCGCGTCAGGCAGCGGCGCAGCCAGCAAGTGGGTTGTGTGGCCGTGAGTCAGCAGGGGAGCAGCAGTGTGAGCTCGGGAGCCAAGCGGCCACGGGGTAGAAAACCCGCTTCGCAGGTCCAAGAAAGTAGTGGCACAAGGGCTCAGCGAGGCAGCGGCGGCAGTGGTCACTCAGTGCGGAGCTTTGGCGGTAAAATCCGGTACTCGGCGGTGTGGCAGTTCTTAGCTAAGATGCCGGAGGAGCCGAATATGGGTATATGTAGAATCTGTGGGCAGAAAGTGAAGCGTAGCCAGGGAGCTAACGTTGGCACCACGGCCCTGCGTCAACACATGCAGCGTCACCATACGGTGGCCTGGAAGAAACGTGGCTCAGATGTGGGGGTCCATCCTGCCGCCACAGCAACAGCAGCAGCAGCGCCCAGTGGCACGCATGCCATTGCAGCCAGTCAAGGCTCAACCACATCTGCAGAAGGGAGTTGTTCTCTTTGCCATCCTCTCTCGGTCCAGATGCACTCTGCCACCCCAGTTAGAAGATCCGCTGGACTACTGGGCAGCCAAACTGGATGTGTGGCCGCAACTTGCCGAGTTTGCAGTGGAGAAGTTGTCCTGCCCGGCCACTAGTGTGGCATCAGAGCGGGTGTTCAGCGTGGCGGGGGCCATCGTTTCCCCAAGGAGAACCCGCTTGTCCACGGGAAAAGTGGAACGACTGACCTTTGTCAAGATGAATCAGGCGTGGATCGGCCAGGATTTCCACACACCAATGCCTTAGGCGTCAGACTACATCAGCCATCAACCCAAACTGTGAGAAATGAGTTTGGGTTCAATCTACCTGCCTCAGCCACTATGCTGATGCCGCCACCCGCCTGATGCCACACATCTGCTGCCAGTTTCTCCATCTGCCACCAACCATTTTTACCAGGGACTGGTATTGCCACCCACCTCCACACTGTGTCATTGTGCCACTCTATGACCTCATGCTGTGGCTGCTGCTGCCATGCCCTCCACACTGTGTCGTTGTTCCACTCTGTGGCCTACTCCTGTTTTTGCCACCTCCAGAATGTCATTGTGCCACACTGTGACCTCATGCTGCTGTGGCTGCCGCCGTCACCTCCACACACTGTCATTGTGCCACTCTCTGACCTCATGCTGCTGGTGCCGTCACCTCCACTCTCTGTCATTGTGCCTACTCCTGTTTTTGCCACCTCCATAATGTCATTGTGCCACTGTCTGACCTCATGCTGCTGCTGCCGTGACCTCCACTCTCTGTCATTGTGCCACTCTGTGGCCTACTCCTGTTTCTGCCACCTCCAGAATGTCATTGTGCCACTCTCTGACCTCATGCTGCTGTGGCTGCTGCCGTCACCTCCACACTGTGTCACTGATGTTGCCACCTGAGCCCTCAGCTTGTTTTTTTCCAGCTCGCGCTGCCATGACTTTATCAGGCTACATTACCGCTTGAGTTTTTTGGTCAGTTTTGCCCTCTTAAGTGCCCAGGGAATTTTATAGTGAGCGATTCTAAGAGCTGCGTCAGTCATATGCGTGTCATACTAAAACACAACATTGTATTGTCAAGTTGGTAATTTAAGGAAAATACATCAAATGTCTTTTTAATCATTTCATTCTTATTAATATCATCATTTAGTTTGTTAAACTGCTTTTACTTCTATAATCCTTATCGAAGTATCAGTTATCTCTCAAACAGCTTTCCTTGAGACAGATGCTAGAAGCAAGAAAGTCAAGGACTTCCTCCTCCCCCCAGATAATACAGAGGAGAGCTTCGGAATGTGTCATATCAGCTAATGCTTCATACGTACATGCAAAAATAACTTGTTTTTTTAGCGCCCACCAATTAACCAATCATGTGGTGAAAAATAGTCATGTGATTAAAAAAGTTCTTTGGAATGTAATTTACTGTGATTAAAAAGCAGAACATGTCCGAAAGGGAAAGGGTGTTGGTCATGTTTCTCGAGCTCTGGCTGCCGGGGGCAAATAAAAAATAAATAATTCGGAGGAGGCATTTAATTGGATAAGGAGTGGAACAAAGATAGATTCCACACCTGATTTAATCATCTTGACAGTGGTGCCGTGACACACCCCAGATAACAATCAACAAAAGTATAGACTGGGTAAATTACATCTATTATAATCAACAGAGGTTTAATAATTACACCCGAGATGCCTTACAAGGTATAGCTGAACACTTAAGCGCCACCTCCATCATGACTTTCCAGAATCATTGAGGTTATGGGGATTGTAAACAATCCATTGCTGCCTCTGCCGGGGACTGCTCTGAGGTGGCACCTGGCGGTCGTTGGTCAACTTTCATCCTTACCATCAAAGGCTCTGGGAGGAGGCCGGCTGTTGCATGGTTACGCCCCTTGGAGCAAGTCTGACAGTGGTGCCGTGCTCTCAAACGCCCGAGGAGTATCCGGAGGGGGGCTGACACCTTACCATCGACTGAACGGTCCTGGAGTGCCCGAATCACTTGGGGCCTGATCAACCCCACAGAAACAGGTAAGTTTACAGATTTTTAAAAGTCTGTGCCCTTATCGGGTTTTTCGGACATTCTAGTGAAAGTCTTTTGGTGGTTGTTGCCTCCCTTAGGAGACCTGTATAAGCGTTCAGGTGTGCCTCTAGGGTGTGTTCTGGTACATGTATGCGTATCATATGTGTATACCTTTAAATGTTACCAATTAATGCCTCTGCTTGTTGCTCTGTAAAGTATACGTGACTGGATAGTGTATTTTCCTTTTGGTATCATATTTCAGTGTAGGTCAGGAGCTGGGCTCCTGATGGGAAAATTAGATATCAGGGATAAGCGACCCGTCAGAAGGAAACCCAAGCCTGTCATAAGTTATATACAGTTATATACAGATACAATTATATACAGATATAGTTATAGACAGATGATCTGAATTCCTGAAGAGAACTGGCCAATTGCCAAAGCCTGTTATAGTTATAAACAGACGATCTGGAGAAAACTGGTTTTAAAACGTTTGCCAAACCTGCTATAGTTATAGACAGAAAGATCTGGAGAGAAATGGTTAAAGAGTAGCCATAAGCCTGTTTTACAGATGGTAAATCAGATGATATTTGAGATTAACTGCTGATGAGCATAAGACATTAAGTAGTGTTAGGTATGTTTGGGCCTTAATCTTAACATACATGTGTGTTAATTTGTTCTGTTTTACTTAGGTAAAAAAAAACTGCATTCAGGGTTAATTTTTAGTGTTGAGCGATTATTATCGACAAAGTTGAAATCGGCACAGTTTTCATGTTGATCGAAATTTTTAGATCATGCGATGATTTAGGTTAAAATCTGTGCATCATCTAAGATCGCGCCATTTTCGGCGCTTCCTGTCATTTTGGCGGCCAGCAAATCAGCTTACGAATAGAGCAGGGTGGATGTGTGGTGCGACGTCATACTGGGATTGTGTATGGTTGGGAAATTGGCTGGAAAAATCACATGATCTCGTTTTACATAGAACGCCCTTCCCGTTCTGATCAGTGTCCCCTCAGCGTCTCATAGCAGTAGGACGTGCGCTCTTTCCTGTGTCCAACCAGCCCCAGCGAAATTAGTCTATTTCTTCACAGATAAAGCTCTACTGTTCGCTGGATCCTTACAACTTAGTTAGATCAGAGATTGGAAGATTTCATGTAGTTAGGTAGAGAAATTTAAAGGACATCTACCGCTGTAAAGTCACGGAGGGAGCGGGGGGGGGGGGACCGTGGGCGAACACAGACAAGCTCTATAAAGAATACTGGATAAAGTCCTGGATATTGGGCAGCCTGAACTTATATTAGGATACACATCTTTTCTAGTAATTGCAGGTCTCTTTGTTAGGTGCAAAACTCCCCTTTTATTATCAGTATACATTTCAGATAGGTTTCTTTTTCATTTTGCCCATTTCCAGCTTTGTTGATATAGCCAAACCCTTTCAGTTAAATTAGGGTCCAGCAATTTTGTAGTCAAGCACCGGTTGATAGGTGCCAAAAATAAACCCTTTTATTATCCGAATACATTTTCCGATACGTGCTTTTTCACTTTTGCGCACTAACAGCTTTGTTCATTGAGGCACCCTTGCACTTAAATGTGAATACAGCAATTTTGTAGTACCACAGGTGAATTTTAAAGGTGCCAAAAATACCTTTTATTATTCGAATACATTTACAGACAGAGGCATAACTTTCAGCGGTAGCCCCCGGGGTAGCAGTTGCTACGAGGCCCGGTGGCTTGGGGGGCCCCCCAGCAGCTGTAAACCACCTCTGCTACCCCTGTGATGCCGCTCTGGGCCCGCCGGCAGGAAAAACAACAGGGTTTACTGCGGCGGGTGCAGAGCTGCGGGGCCGGTCTGTGAAGCCGGATGGGGGTGGGGGGGAGGCGCCCCCTTGCTTCACAGAGGCCCTCTCTTAATTGTATTCACGTCCGTGTGACGCGCATACAATTAGATGAACGGCGGAGCAGGGACAGCTGTGCGCTCCCTGCCGTACATCGCTCAGCAGGCGGCGCGGCGGAAGTGACGTCATCGCGCCGCCTGCCGAGCTTCCTGTCCTCAGCCCCAAGCCTAAAGCAGCAGGCTTGGGGCCGGGAGGAGACGGAGGCGCCGGGGGGAGCGCGGCCAGGTAAGTAATGAGCTACGGGGTGGGGGTGGTAAATACCTACAGGGGGGCTCTAAAGGAAGGGGGGGGAAAGAATACCTACAGGGGGGCTCTAAAGGAAGGGGGTGGGGGGAGGGGGAAAAACTACAGGGGGGCTCTAAAGGAAGTGGGTGGGGGGAGAATACTACGGGGGGCTCTAAAGGAAGGGGGGGAGAATACCACAGGGGGCCTAAAGGA